>CM035289.1:56778766-56884454 GCA_020226075.1 Hydropotes inermis
GTTAATTGTCCCAATAGTCCGGCTTCTGGATCTTTCCACTCAAAGGCAAATAGAGGTTGGCTCTGGGGGCTCAGTCTCAAGCAAAAGAAAGCATCTTTTAGGTCCAACACTGTGTACCAGGTGTGGGAGGGAGGCAAAGTGCTGAGTAGGTTATATGGATTAGGTACTGTTGGGTGGATGTCTTCTACCCATTTATTTACTTCTCTCAGATCCTGTACGGGCCTGTAGTCTCCCGTACCTGGCTTTTTGACAGGGAGTAGGGGAGTATTCCAGGCCGATCTGCAGGGCTCAAGGATGCCTAATCTGAGGAGTCTCTGTATGTGGGGCCTGATTCCTCTGTAAGCCTCGTCAGACAGGGGGTACTGTTTGACCGAGATGGGGGTGGCCGAGGACTTCATGTTAATGACAATGGGTGGCTGTCCCGTGGCCAGTCCCATCCCTCCAGTTTCTGCCCAGGCCAGAGGATACTTTTGTATCCAGTCCTGAATTTGGCCCATTGGTGAGGCTTTAAGCTCTAATAGTTTATATTCATCTTCTAGCCTTATTGTCAGGACCTGAAGGGGGGTTCCATTGGGTCCTGTAATGGAGGCCCCCATGTCATGGAAATGGATTAGAGCCCCCAATTTGGAGAGGAGGTCTCTCCCTAGTAAGGGGTATGGGCAGTCCGGAACATGTAGAAAAGAGTGGGTGACCTTACCAGAGGCCAGATGCACTCTCCGTTTGGTCGTCCATCGGCACAATTTTCCTCCAGTGGCCCCTTGCACCCAAGCAGCTCTGGTACTCATGGGTCCTTTGGTCTTGGTTAGCACAGAGTGTTGAGCCCCTGTGTCTACCAAAAAGGTCACTGGTTGCCCCCCTGCTTCCAATGTTATCCGGGGCTCAGGGGGAGGCTCCTGGCCCTGACTGTCCTAATCTTCGTCTAGGGACAGGACTTTAGTGCTAGTCTTCCGCGGGTCTCGAGGCCTCTTTGGGCAGTCTTTTACCCAGTGGCCCTTTTCTTTGCAGTAGGTGCATTGGTCGCGGTCTACTCTCGGTCACCTGTTGTCTCCCGACCTCTCTTTCTTTCCTGACTCTGATCTGGGATGTACTACAGTGGCCAAAATCTTGCTTAATTCCCTGTTACGTTTTCTGTCTCGTTTCTCTTCTTTTTCTTCCTGTTCTCGTCTCAACCTGTCCTCTCTTTCTTCCTGCAACTTTCTGAGCCTCTGGAGTTTCTCTCTTATTGTAAATCTTTTCTGGAGTTTCTCTCTTATTGTAAATCTTTTCTGCCTCTCTCATTAGATCCTGTAAGCTATAATCCTGTAATCCTTCTAACCTTTGTAACTTGTTTCTAATGTCTGGAACTGACTGTCCTATAAAGGCCATGGAGACATTTCCCCTATGTTCAGGGCTACTAGGATCGAAAGGGGTGTACATACAGTATGCCTCCATGAGCCTCTCAAGGAACGCCGCCGGGGTCTACTCCGGTCCCTGGGTCACTGCTCTTACCTGAGCCAAATTGGTAGGGCATCTTCCGGCACCCTTGAGACCCGCAAGGAGGACCTGGCAATAGAGACGGAGCTGCTCCCTACCAACAGGGGTGTTGTAGTCCAAATCTGGTCGTGTCAGTGGGAAAGTTGCATCGATCTCGTTTGGGAGGAGGGTGGGGGCCCCATTAGGCCCGGGCATGCTCTTCCTGGCTTCTAGGATGACTCGCTGTCTCTCTTCTGTGGTCAGCAAGGCCTGCAAGAGCTGTTGACAGTCATCCCAAGTCGGTTGGTGGGTTAACAAGATGGATTCAATTAGTCCTGTGAGGGATAATGGATCTTTAGAGAAAGGAGTATTGTGGGTTTTCCATTTATACAGGGAGGCCGAGAATGGCCAGTACTGAACTTGGTTCCCTGGCCCTCCCACAGTTCTTAAAGGGAACACCTGAGCTTTCCATTCTCCCATCTCTCCCTCCCTTGGATCCCTTCGCAGGCATAACTGGGAGGCGACAGGGGATGGGACGCTTGTTCCCTCGTCGGCCGCCGGACTAGTGGTGTCAGGGGAGCGGACTTCGGAGGAGGCTGGTGGGGAAGGGCCAGCTGGCGGTGGTGCTGGCATTGGAGGGGCTTGGTAGGGAGGGGGGTTTTCAGACAAAAGGTCAACTAAGACCGGGTCCTCCAGTGGGAGGACTGGCTTTGGTCTGGCCTCTAATTTTTCTTTTTCTAAGAGGGGTAGAGGGAGGACTGGGCTGGGGGAGCCATGGGCACCATGGCAGTGGCATTGGGGACCCTCGGTTTCTTCATCACAAAGGGTGCCACCCAGGGTGGGGGGGTCTAGTGCCAGGCTCTCCCAAGTAATTACGTAGGGGACTTGGTCAGAGTGTCCGTGTGGTCCTGCATCGAACACTCGCTCTTTGACGTGTAAGATACAATCTATGTTAAAAGTGCCGTCCTGAGGCCATCCCACGTCAAGGGTTGGCCATTCAGAACTGCAAAGGGTTTGCTATTTCTTTCTTCTTACTTCTACCGATAGGTTGTTGGCTCGGTCTTTGACTTCTTTCCAATGTCCTAGAGTCAAACTTAGAGGGGTAGTTAGTCTTTGTCCCATGCTGGGAGGAAGGGGGAAACAGAAATACACCAAGAGACTCATGAAATAGACACACGAAACGCAGACCAGAAGCCGCGTGGTACAGAATTGGCGCCAAATCGAAAGTAACAATTCAGACGGGAGCGGAGACTGAAAGTGTCACGCCCTGGCAGGAAGACGGTCTGCTCGTCTCCAGCCACCCAAGTCACCCCTGGAGCGTCCTCCAGGGTTGAAATTCGGAAGCCCGTGAACCCGTCAGTCCACTTCACGAATTCCTACTGAGGCCGTACGGGTACCGAAACAGAGTACAGACAGACAACAGATACCATAGATTCAATGCTGGCCGGACTTACCGTCCTCTGGGGTTGGTATTGGGTCCGAGGCTTTCCCGATCCTGGACGAGCCCCCAAATGTAAGACCCAAAATTCGGGCCTTCGTTCCAAGGAGGAAAAACCACGCGACCCAATAAGTCAGTCCAGCAGATGCAACACGCAAGAAGGTTTATTGACGGTTGCGCAAACTGGGTGACTCTGATCTCCTGGGAGGCAGAGCACACCGAACAGCAAATTGGGCAAGCTTTATATAGGCAAAAACCCATACTGTCAGCATATTACATACGGGTTACAAAGTGATTGGTTACATGTTTGCAAAGCAATCCTATTGGTACAAACCGCGGGCTTTTGTTCAAACTTAAAGCAATTTTATTGGTACAAACGGCATGGGCTTTTGTTCAAACTTAGGCGCCCGTGGACTTTTCAGCTCTCTCACGGGCTTTTTACTGGGTGCATATTGATTGGCTGGCTCCAGGTCACCCGATGGGGGTAGAGATCCTACCATTTCACGGGAAACCGAAACCCAAGTCCCGGCCATCTGCCAGCCCCAGCCCCGGCAGCCCCACATAATAAAACTTATTTCTCAGCTTCAAAAACCAACAAGAAAAATAACAGACACATGAATTATAGACACTGGTAAAAGGGAAACTAGATATCAGCTAGTCAAAGTACATCAAACTATTCGACGGCCCCACATTAGCATGTGCTTCCTCAAGTCCTTCAAGAATACATCTGACAAAATGACTCTGATCCCATCTTCCTTTAGCCGTGTTATTTTCCTAGTCTTGTTCTATAGTTGGGACCACCTAATTCCCAGTGGGGAGAATGGCTTTCTCATCCTCCCTCTTCCCTACTGATTCATTACCAAGTCATTCATCTCCATAGACAACAGCTTTCCCCAAAACTCAAGTTTTTGAGTCAGGAGTTAGTATTTGTCCCAAGATATACATCACATCTCTCCAAGTAAGGTCATAAAACAGTAGTACCCTTAAGGGCTCTAATATATTTTTCTGGGTCATCTAAATAGTCTCCCAGATCTTCCTTGATTCTTTGTATTTCTTGATAAGAAAAGAACAATTAACTCTCATAGATTGATTATTTCTCCTGGTGGGTGCTTCATGAAGAGGCAACAGCCTGTGAGATTGTTCCTCAGCCTCTCTGGTTGTTCACTGCATATGATCCTAGGGCTAGGTTGGAGAAACCTGCTTCTCTTTATCTCTTTGTCTCCTGTCCTGCATCTCATCCTGTATTTCACCCTTAGTTTTGGCTGTCTGAGCTTCTCTTACTTTGATTGTCTGAGTTTGTATTGAAACCAGAGTAGTCTGAGGTTGTACTGAGACAAGGGTTGTTTAGACCTGTACTTGGGCAGTTTGAATCTCAATTTGGGTTTTTACTGAGACCAAGGCAAACTTTCCTAGGGGAGTTCCCTGACTTTCAGTTTGCTCAGTTTGGAGCCCCAGGTATGGTGGCAAAGTAGGAGGACAGGAGGGAATTGGAAGTTTTCATGCCCAAATCTATACCCTTAGGATGTAAGTTCTGCATGTCTTGTGGAGAGAAAAAAAGCAACACATATGCTACTTCTACCCATTTCCCTTGTTTTCTAACTAAGAAACCCTCCAACCAGCCACCATTTGCCATCATCCAGTGGATACTGTGACCATGCAGTATCACATAGGAAGATCAGGCATGTTTTCTTTAAGCTCTGGGAATCAAATCTATCCCAGTTTTTCAGGATACAGCTCAAAGGAGTGAGGCTGGAATTGTTAGCACCCATCTGTAAGAGGGGAAAAAAGTGACCAGGGCCATCTTTCTACAAGAGGCATCCCTCACTCCTCTAGATGGGGGTGTAAACAGACTTTACACTGAAGTTTTCCTTCCCTGATCGCACGTAGTCTGTCCCTTACTGATGCAGGCACCTTACTCATCCCTCCCAGCTCTACTACCGAGGCAGGGTGGATATGCACCAGGGGTAGACCTGCTGGCATCCCAGACTAATGTCAAGCTCCTCACCATTAAATCCTTGCTTGCCTCTGATGGCACCCGGGGTGCTATCAGTGTAACCTTCCAGAATGTCTCCCAAGCTAAGACCGCTGGGGGAAACATTTGTCTCCTGAATGCCTGTGCACAACCCTGAGTATATCCCTGACTACAGTAAGACCAGTGCAAACATAAAACCAATATGTTCCTGCCGAGCATCACCACACCAGTATTCCCACAGATTCCACAGAAAGAATATCTAAGGAGTTGGGGAAAAAAGTCACTAAGAGCCTCCTCTGGTCCACTGAGACCTAGTGTTACCAGAGGAAGAAGCCTGCTGTACTTCCTATCTGAGTAACCTTTAACCTGAGAGATGCTCTTGGAGCTAGAACTCCATCTATCTTTTGACTTCTAGCGAGGCTAGTCACTTCCTGACTAACAGTCTAAGTTTAGGACCTAAATAACAGTGCACAGTAACATTATAGATACAAGTCCCTTTAAAGTCTGTGATCCAACAGATTAGATTAGTAGTTCTGATTCCCAAGAAGTTATGAAATGGTCAAAGAGACCAGAAAGCTTGACCGAGAAGGGAGAGTTCAGTCCATCTCTGGCCGTTCCCCAAAGGAGACATTGGGTGCATCTTGACATTAGCTGGTCGGTATAATCCCGCAAAAGGGTTTCTGCCATAAGCTGTATGAGGTCACCTCAGAACCACAGATTAGAACACAGCCCTTGGTTCACACATATGTCTCTTTTAAGCAATCGAACACACAAGCACACCATAGAGTTAGTAAAGTAAAGCAGAAAATGTGTATACTGAGAAAGCAGAGAGGCTAGAGCTCCAAGTGTTCTTACCTTGTGCTGAAGATCCCAGATGAGCCCCCAAGATGAAAGGTTGTTGCTGAGCTGTGAAAGACGCCAGGATTCTTGGCCTCCAGAAAAGAGGAGTTCAATCCAGGGCTAGTGATGAAGCTTGATCGCTCAGAGCTTTTCTGTAATAAAGTTTTATTAAAGTATGAAAGAGATGGAGAAAGCTTCTGACATAAACATCAGAAGGGGGCAGAAAGAGTGCCCCCCTGCTAGTCTTTAGTCAGATATTTTATGTCTGTTAGGGAGCTGTTAATCAGATAAAAGAGACACCTCAAGGCTGAGGGAGTTTCGCCAGGCCCCTCTCCCACAATATGCATTTTTGAGATAGGATGGCATGAGGTGTGTCATCCCCCAGCCATGAAAAAATTAATATGAATACTGGTTTGTTGAGTTATTATCAGCCCAAGGTTTGAGAAAAGAAAAAAAGGTTAGTCTTAGATGGAACCATTTTGAAGAAAGGCAAATTCCAAAGCAAATACATAATACATTAACATAGCTTAAGAAAAACATAAGAAAAACACATTGGTAGTCTCAAGGTTTGAAAAAAGTTAAGTTCAGGTGGAACCAGATATTGTCATGGCAACACAGAATTTTAAGAGAAAATTATCCTACACTTTCAGCCTATTTCTTCCATTTGGAGACCCCTGGCCTTCCTGCCTGTTACCCTTTCACTACTGATGGTCTGCCAATGTAATTTTGGAGACACTAGAGGATATAGTTCCTCAGAAAGAATCCATATATTATGTTTGAGAAAACCTACTATGTAAATATGCAAGATTTTATTTTTTTCTTCTGTTACTTTGGTATGATAAAAACAAACAAAAACCACACTTTTAGACTTGTAATGTTGAGGGAATCATTTTCTCTTCTAAACTCAGTTTCATCATTCAGGTAGCCTATGGGACTATAAGATAAGGGAAATACAGTATGTGAAGTGTTTGTAAAGTGTTATGCTAATGTAATGCTAGTGGTGGTGGTGTTTTCTCTCAAGCAAAAGTAGAGCTAGGAGACTCAGAAAGTATCTTGGGTGTTATATAAAGTCTGACTTACTCACCTATAGAATAGTTCCTGATTTATAAGTTTATTGTCAAGAAAAAAAGTGGGCTAATGCCCACGAAAGAGTAACAATAGTGCCTGGCACATACAAATTATAGGTGTTAGTCATTTCACTCTTAGTATTAGAATATATATGTATATTTAACTCTACTTATGTCATCTGCAGTTAAACTATGCATGAGTTATCATTCTGTGCAAAAATTTTAATTCTTCATGAAAACTTTAAAGATAGGATACTGTCCCTTGTGATGCCCCATGTATGAATCTTAAGTTGACTGAATATTAACTTATGCATGAAAGGTTTTGTGAAAGTCAATTCAAGCCTTCAGGAGTAGTAAAAGCAATTCTAAGTTAACTAGAGGCATATCAATTTAGTTGCCAGAACCAGGGTAAGTCACTTTTCAGGGACCCACTGTGCGGTAGCAGACAATAAGGCATGTCAGGAAAGACTGCTGCCCTTCCCTTTGACAGATAGAATCACACTGGGCAGCAGCTGAAAGGTCGCGCAGCAACACTGCCTTGTAGTGTTTGACTGAGGGAAGTGGAAACTTCTGGTGGGTAACAGTAGGGAATTATCAAATCTAAAAAGTGCTTCTCATGATACTTTCCTTTCTCTACCCCAAATGGTGGCTTCCTACTACTTACTTATTAAATCTAACTCATCCTGACTGAGCCTTAATGTATACATATTCATTTCTCTCTTTCCTCTTTCATAGAATGCATCTTTCCTTGTAAGTCTGTTATTTACAAAATTCGTTTATATGTGCACTAATATGTAGTTTAGTTCTGTGAAAAATAACATCAATAAAATGAAAGAACAGTAATATAATTAGAAGTAACCTTTTGAAAGAAAACAGTAAAATATTTTTTCTGGATTATAGGCTGAAAAATTGTAAAATCAAATCATGCTATTTGGAGTAAAATTTTAAATTCTTCTTTAGTCCTATTGAATGAATATTGTTACCATCACAAATGCTTCTTGAGAGTCAGCTATGCATTGTTAATGAGGTGCTTATAATGATTTTCTCATTTTATGCAGCTTCCTCCAGCTTTGCACCACAACTTGAAAAGAAGGATTATAGAGAGATTCAAGAAATCCCTCTTCAGCCAGCAGAGTAACCCTTGTAATTTGAAATCTGAAATTAAAAAGGTACAGTATTCTACATATAGAAATTCTTCTTTTACTAACAAAAACACATCATACGAATTAAATTTTATCCTCCCATGCTTGAATCCTCTATTAAACTCAGCCCTTTACTAAAGCATGTTATCAATGTTTCTCTTAGTGCATTTGGGCAGCTATATTAAAAATACCAAAAACTGTGAGTTTATAAGCAGCAGGAATTTATTGCTTACAGTTCTGGAAGCTGGAAGTCCAAGATTGGGGTGCCAGAATAGTCGAGTCCAGTAACCTCTTCCAGGTTTCAGACTGCCAACTTCTTGCTATATCCTTACATGGCAGAGGGAGGCAAGGGAGCTCTTCCAGGCCTCTTTTAAAGGGTACTTTTAATAAGAACACTTATATAAGGGCTTTCTTTTTATGGTCTAATTACTTCCCAAAGGTTCCACCTGGGGGATTAATTTCAATATACACATTTGTGAGAACATGGGCACTGAGGCCATAGCATACTTAAGATACTAAATCAAGGATGTGTCTTTTCCTCTAATTTTCTCACCTGTGTTTCTGAAGCTATCAACCTTAGAAGACTAATAGAAAATTCTTTCAGTGTTATTGTATGTTTCCTAAGAAGAAATGTTATTAAATATCTTTAAAATAAACAAATATATATGTATTTTTAGAGAATTCTATTCCAGTCTTTATTGGAATATTCTTCACCAAGCCCATAAATTGAAGTTTTCAACCCTGAACAAGTCACTTAAGCATCTGAGGTCATAATTTTTATCACTTAAGAAGGTGGAATGAGCCATTTCTTGAAGTTCTTTTCGTATTTGACATTAGAGAGCCTCCTAGACTTTGGGTGCTTGTAAATATTTCTATTCTTATATAGGAAAACTAAATCACAAAGAGGTTAAATCAACCCCAGATGGAAAGAAAACTGTTTATTTCTGATTAACACAACTTGGCAAAAGGCTATCCTTTTGACCTTGTTGGTAGCCATTCTGATACAGGTGTTGGAGATGGTCACAGGTTCCATTCTTCTGTCCCAGAAAAACATAGGCCAAATAGTTTGGGTCCACTGGTGTAAAGATGCTTGATTCTGTTCCAATTTTGTGTGTTTTTTAAAAGTTTCAGCACATACTGGTGCTTAAGCTGAAGTTCCAATACGTTGGCAACTTGATGCAAAAGCCAACTCATTGGGAAAGACTGATGCTGGGAAAGATTGAGGGCAAGAGAAGGTGGCAACAGAGGATGATATGGTTGTATGGCATCACTGGTCATGAGTTTGAGCAGACTTAGGGAGATAGTGAAGGACAGGGAAGCTTGGCATGCTGCAGTTCATGGGGTCACAAAGAGTCAAACACAACTTAGTGACTGAACAACAACAGAATATACATAAACTTTGGCTCAGGCATGCTGCCAATGAACTTTTAATTTAAGGGTTATTTGAAATATTTACTGTATCCACTCTGTATCATACATCAACTCACAATGTGGGCAGTGTTGGAGTATGGAGGGAACCAAAAGTACCCACTGAACTGAGAAGGCATCTTGAGACAGATAAACAAGGCAGGCAACTCTCTATAATCAAGTTTGTTCCAGGGTAACTTACAGGGTGAAGTTCCCTGGTGGTTCAGTGGTAAAGAATCTGCCTGCCAATACAGGAGAGATGGGTTTGATGCCTGGGTCATAAAGATCCCCTGGAGAGGGAAATGGCAACCCACTCCAGTTTCTTACCTGGGAAATCCCATGGACAGAGGCTATAGTCCAGGGGGTTGCAAGAGTCCAACATGACTTAGTGATTGAACAACAGCAAACTTAGCAAAAAGGTGGGATAGGGATCAGGTGGACAATGACCCAGAAGCATTTTCAGCTGCTCCCCACACCTTCAAGAAGCCACTGGGATGGTTTTATAGTTAACTTAGGGTGTGGGGGTTGGTGCTTGGAAACAGGATGTGCCTTCCTAAGTCAAGTTTATGAATTGATAACTGGTCTCATGGGCACCAGGAATACCTCAGCCAACATCTTAAGCATTGTCTTTCGGGACTAGCAGAGCATGGAGGCCACCTGGTCATGATGATTATTAAAAAACTTCTCTTAACTACTAAGACCCTGACAACAGAGATGTGACTTACTGGCCAGTACAGTCCTGGGTGAGGTCAGGGGAAGGACAGGAGGAGCCACACGGGCCCAAGGTGGTATCAGTTACCCTGACAGTCATAAGGGCTGTTTGATAAGAAATACAAAAAGTATGTTTTTTTCTTTTTTGCCTTACATCAGTGGTATCTGCACATAAACAAACAGGAGATGGGGAGAAAAATGCATATCTTCAGGTAAACAAACTGTAAACCCTACCTCATCAGGTATTAGAGAGATCTTTTGGATTGTCTTGGCAAATAAGTTTGAGAAACAAAGATAGGGAGATCAAAATAGAGGTGGAGGAGACTTCAGATATTTACTGTATGATATTCACATCATGAATACCAATAAATTGATTTATTTTGTCTCCTCTGGGTCAGCCTCTCTTGTTGCAGAGCACCAGCTCTAGGGTGCATGGGCTTCAGCAGTTGCAGTGCACAGGCTCGGTAGCTGTGGCTCGTAGGCTTTAGAGTGCAGACTCAGTAGTTGTGGCTCATGGTCTTAGCTGCTTCATGGCCTGTAGAATCTTTCCAGACCAGGGATCAAACCTGTGTCCCCTGCATTCCACTGCACCACCAGGGAAGACCCTAATAGATAGATTTTTTAAAAGATAAAAGTTCAAATCCCCCCCAAAACATTGCATTTTACTAAGTTTTATGTTCTTATTAAAATGATGTTCAGAATAATCCAGTTTGTACACACGTTTACTTTGAGATCCTAGCTTCATGAGAGGAATGTGCCTGCTATGAAATGAGGCTTGAAGGTGCCACAACCTGTCCCTGCTCTGTGATCCCAGCAGGCCTGTCCTTAAAACAAATCACTGCTTCTTTGTGACTTGGGTTTTCAGTTTTGCATCCTTTCCTTGGTGTCTTTCTTTTTTCTCCTTTTCTTTTGTTATGCCCCTACCCCCACCTTGTCTGCCTCCTCTGTGCTGTCACAGGATGCCACCTTCTGTTCCTGTTCTGGGGCATAAGGGGACCAAAGGGGGGCATAGATTCATTGCTTTCAACTTTGTTAAGATGCAGATTGAATTATCCCATGAAGAATGCTGCGCTCTCCTCATCTGATACTGTGTGTGTGGTTGTTCTTAGCCTTATGGTGTTTTGTACCCTGACATCAGGCCTCGCCTCCCATGAGGTAAAGAAATCCTATGCCTGAGATATTAACCAGCTTCTCTATTAACACCTTTCTTAACTTTTCCTGTCTAGAATTAATCTCCCCTTTCACTATGCTTCAGTCACCTTTTCACTCATATCATTGTGTTTTAAATGGCTTATTATTCAAACAGCCTACCTTTTCTGTTTACCCAAATGTAGTGAGTAAATTTGGCAATCTTTGACTCCCCAGAGTCGTACACAGTGCCTGGTAGATATTAATGGATAATTGCTGAATAGAGAATAAATTCTAGATTAATACACATATTCTG
Source organism: Hydropotes inermis (assembly GCA_020226075.1). Taxonomy (NCBI): domain Eukaryota; kingdom Metazoa; phylum Chordata; class Mammalia; order Artiodactyla; family Cervidae; genus Hydropotes; species Hydropotes inermis. Next base: position 56,790,240 of record CM035289.1, read on the forward strand.
TGTAACATAGCCTATACTGTGGTTCTGTTCTTTATTGATATATAAATATTGATATATTTCTCCATGAAAAAGAAAGCTCTCCTGCCTCCAATCTCAATCTAAACAAGGAACATTTGTGATATGTTTTTCCCCCTTTCTGGTGTAATGTCTGGTTAATGGCAATTTTTGTCCAGAAATGGCTTTTTCATCCCTGGCACAGTCATAGAGGAGTCGCCCATGCCAGGGGTGATAGCACACAAAGCGAATGTGATTTCCACCCTCCCTGCTGAAGCTTATTCTAAAATCCAGGGACTCCATGTCCCAATTAAGTTTAAAGGAGTCATTGTGGGATGACTGAGCCTGGCTTATGAGTAGCCTGAGACCCAGCAGGATGTACAGAGGAATCAAAACGTGGCAGAGCCCTTTTCCAAGAAATTAAGCTGTCTAATTATGACTCACCTGAAGTGTCTTCAGCCCAGCCTGCTCAATCATGGCTAGGATTGCAGGGTACTCACCTAAGGCACCTAAGCCATTGTCTTTGAGAACTAGGGTTTTCAGCATGGGAGAAACAGTAACAGAAACAAAACAGAAAATACTAATTCAAATTACAAGTATCAATATGGATCGTGTTAATTCATGACAGATCTTATCTTTTTAAAAAAGGAATAGGCTTCCTAAATATCACTAAAATGATCTAGAAATAAAGTAAGAAGCAGTGTGGTCCCTTTGCACCCATGGCTTTGGAAATACAGCCCATTGCAGCTTCAGAACAGGAACTGAACATGATCATGTTAGAGTGTCTTTATTTACAGATTAAATAGCAAGGATGCTGTTAGGGCAACTGCAGGTGTGTCAACAGGACTCTGGAGCCAACTTTAAAGAGGCCTCCCAAAGACTATTAGAAAATTGAAGCATCAGTCAGCATAATAACCACAATTAATTGAAACCATTAACGTTTAAATCCAAGAGTTCACAGCAGTGAAAAAAAAATCCCTCATTAATTACCTTTGGAAGATGCTAAGTGGCCAACTCATTATTTTTACAATTGTTTAAAAAAGAAAAGAATAAAACATTTATTATGCCTTTCCCTTATGAATTCTTTCTCCAGGTAACTAAATTGATGAGGGGAATTTCCTCATTATCAAAGAACTTCAACTAATAAATACTGAAGGAATAAAAACAAAATATCATTTTTCAGCCCCTGAATGAAATAATGGATCTGACATGATCACTACTAGCTGCTGATATCACAAAAAAGGGAGCAAGCAGACAGTACATACCTCCTGATCGATGTACACGGCATGCCTGTGAAGTGTACATGCTAAACACTTGAATCTGCATCTGATCAACCTTTCAGATTTATGCCTAAGAAAATAGAGAGTATAAATACTGGACTTTGCTGTTAACAAAGTGACCTATAAAGTCTGATAAATACTAATAGAAAAGAGCTGTAGGTTAGGAAAAAAATGAAAAATCAGGCAACATTTTATGTGTTAAAACATTATGTAATTCAGTCAAAGAGCATAAGAAAAACATAAAGAAAAAAAGATAAAATGATTGACAAGTTAAGGGTGATAAAAGATATTGAAATATTTCTCACTTCTGGTACCTGTTAATAATTTAATTTATTTTGGCTTAATTTTCTTCAGAGTACTATCTCAAGTTGATTAGGTTCCAAATTGTTTATGTAGCTGTTCTACAGCAAAGATAACCTTATTTTATTATGTGGAAAAAGTGTCACTCACTGAGTTGTGTCCAATCCTTTGTGACCCCATGGAATGTAGCCCCGCCAGGCTCCCCCATCCATGGTATTTTCTAGACAAAAATACTGGAGTAGGTTGCCATTTCCTTCTCCAGGAATCAAACCTGGGTCTCTCACATTGTGAGCAGACTCTACCATCTGAGACACCAGGGAAGCCCTATGGTATGGAAAAGAAGATACAATTTAAAGAATTTAGTGAGGGCTACATTTGTAGTTTCTCCTACAAATTTTATTTTCTTTTATTTAGTTTTTGCCTTAAAAGAACTGTATTCTCAACTGACCAATAAAGTGCTACAGTTCAGTTCTGTTCAGTCACCCAGTCACGTCCAACTCTTTGCAACCCCATAGACTGCAGCACGCCAGGCCTCCCTGTCCATCACCAACTCCTGGAGTTTACTCAAACTCATGTCCATTGAGTCTGTGATGCCATTCACCCATCTCATCCTTTGTCATCCCCTTCTCCTGGCTTCAATCTTGCCCAGCATCAGGGTCTTTTCAAATGAGTTAGTTCTTTGCATCAGGTAGCCGAAGTATTGAAGTTTCAGTTTCAGCATCAGTCCTTCCAATGAATATTCAGGACTAATTTCCTTTAGGATGGACTGGCTGGATCTCCTTGTGGTTCAAGGGACTCTCAAGAGTCTTCTCGAACACCACAATTCAAAAGCATCAATTCTTCAGGGCTCAGCTTTCTTTATAGTCCAACTCTCATTTGACTAGATGGATGTTTGTTGGCAAAGTAATGTCTCTGCTTTTTAATATGCTGTCTGGGTTGGTTATAACTTTTCTTCCAAGGAATAAGAGTCTTTTAATTTCATGGCCGCAATCACCATCTGTAGTGATCTTGGAGCCCCCCAAAATGAAGTCTCACTGTTTCCATTGTTTCCCCATCTATTTCCCATGAAGTGATGGGACCAGATGCCATGATCTTAGTTTTCTGAGTGTTAAGTTTTAAGCTAACTTTCCACTCTCCTCTTTCACTTTCATCAAGAGGCTCTTTAATTCTTCACTTTTTGCCATAGGGTGGTGTCATCTGCATATCTGAGGTTATTGATAGTTCTCCTGGCAATCTTGATTTCTGCTTGTGCTTCCTCCAGCCCAGCATTTTTCATGATGTACTCTGCATATAAGTTAAATAAGCAGGGTGACAATATATAGCCTTGACATACTCCTTTTCCTATTTGGAACCAGTCTGTTGTTCCATGTCTAGTTCTAACTGTTGCTTCTTGACCTGCATACAGATTTCTCAGGAGGCAAGTCAGGTAGTCTAGTATTCCCATCTCTTTAAGAATTTTCCACAGTTTGTTGTGATCCACCCAGTCAAAGGTTTTGGCATAGTCAATAAAGCAGAAGTAGATGTATTTCTGGAACTCTCTCACTTTTCTGATCATCTAGCAGATGTTGGCAATTTGATCTCTGGTTCCTCTGCCTTTTCTAAATCTAGCTTGAACAGCTTGAAAGTGCTACAGATGTTCAATATTTGCTCAAAATCAATGGTTTTTTTTTAGGGGGGTGGGAGTGGTACTATATAGTGATGTAAGTTATTTCTTTAATATTTACTTGATAGAACTGTAGATATTTTTTTAGAGCAGAAGACCTCTTTTAAAAAACTTAATTTTTATTGAAGCATAGTTGATTTACAATGTTATATTAGCTTCTGGTATACAGAAAAGTGATTCATTTGTACATATATATGTGTAAAGAATATATATATATTCTTTTTTCATATTATTTTCCATTATTGTTTATCACAGGTTATTGAATATAGTTCTCTGTCCTCTATAGTAGGATATTATTGTTTATCCATTCCAAACATAATAGCTTGCATCTGCTAATCCCAAACACCCACTCCGTCCCTCCTTCACCCCACTCCCCCTTGGCAACCACAAGTCTGTTCTCTGAGTCTGTTTGTGTCATATTTTTGTATTCTACATATAAGTGATATCATGTGAATTTGTCTTTCTTTTTATGACTGACTTCATTTAGATGACAACCTCTAGGTTCATCCATGTTGGTTCATATGGCATTATTTCATTCTTTTATATAGCTGAGTACTATTTCACTATATATTTATGTACCACATCTTTTCTATCCATTCATTTGTCAATGGACACTTAGGTTGCTTCTGTGTTTTAGTTATTGTAAATAGTGCTGCTGTGAACTTTGGATACATGTACCTCTTTGAATTATGGTTTTCTCCAGATATGTACCCAGGAGAGGGATTGCTGGATCATATGGCAACTCTAGTTTTAGTGTTTTGAGGAACCTCTATATTGTTCTTCATAGTGTGTACCAACTTACATTCCCACCAACAGTTTAAGAGTGTTCTCTTTTCTCCACACCCTCTCCAGCAATTATTGCTTGTATAATTTTAATGATGGCTATTCTGACCCATGTGAGGTGTTACCTCATTGTAGTTTTGACTTACACACCTCTGATAAGTAGCAATGTTGAGCGTCCTTTCATGTGCCCATTGGCCATCTGTATGTCTTCTTTGGAGAAATGTCAGTTTATATCTTCTGTTATTTTTTGATTGAGTTGTATCTTTTTTCTTACTGAGTTGTGTGAGCTCTTTGTATATTTTGCAAATTTTCTTGTCAGTAGCATTGTTTGCAACTATTTTCTCTTAGTCCATAGGATATCTTTTCATTTATTTATGATTTCCCTTGTTGTGCAAAAGCTTATATAATTGATTAGGTCTAATTTGTTTCTGGATGGCATCACTGACTCGATGGACATGAGTTTAAGTAAACTCCAGGAGTTGGTGATGGACAGGGAGGCCTGGCGTGCTGCGATTCATGGGGTCGCAAAGAGTCAGACATGACTGAGAGACTGAACTGAACTGAACTGAATTTGTTTCTCCTTGCTTTTATTTCTATTGCCATGGGAGAATGACCTAAGGAAATATCGGTATGATTTATGTCAGAGAATGCTTTGCCTATGTTGTCTTCTAGGAGTTTTATGGTATCATGTCTTATATTTAAGTCTTTAAATCATTTTGAGGTTTTCTTTGTGTATAGTGTGAGAGTGTGCTCCAACTTCATTGATTTACATGCAGCTTTCCAACTTTCCCAGCATCACTCGCTGAAGAACTTTTTTCCATTTTATATTTTTGCCTCTTTTGTCAAAGATTAATTGACTGTAGGTGTATGGGTTTATTTTTGGGCTCTGTACTGTGTTCCATTGATACATATATCTGTTTCTGTGCCAATACCATGCTGTTTTGATTACTGCAGACTTGTTGTATTGTTTGAAGTCTTGGAAGGTTATGCTTCCTGCTTTGTCCTTTTTCCTCAAGATTGTTGGCAATTCTGGGTCATTTATGATTCCATATAAATTTTATGATCATTTGTTCTAGTTTTATAAAAATGTCATGGGTAGTTTGATAGGGATAACATTAAATCTGTAGGTTGTTTTGGGTAGCATGGCCCATTTTAACAATATGAATTCTTCCAGTTCAAGAGCATTAAATATTTTTCCATTTCTTCAAATCATCTTCTGCTTCCTTTATGAATTTTTTTTTAATTTTTATTTTTTTTTATTTGTTGGAGGCTAATTACTTTACAATATTGTAGTGGGTTTTGTCATACATTAAAATGAAACAGCCATGGATTTACATGTGTTCCCCATCCCGATCCCCCCTCCCACCTCCCCCTCCACCCGATCCCTCTGGGTCTTCCCAGTGCACCAGGCCTGAGAACTTGTCTCATGCATCCAACCTGGGCTGGTGATCTCTTTCACCCTAGATAATATACATGTTTCGATGCTGTTCTCTTGAAACATCCCACCCACACCTTCTCCCACAGAGTCCAAAAGTCTGTTCTATACATCTATGTCTCTTTTTCTGTTTTGCATATAGGGTTATCATTAACATCTTTCTAAATTCCATATATATGTGTTAGTATACTGTAATGGTCTTTATCTTTCTGGCTTACTTCACTCTGTATAATGGGCTCCAGTTTCATCCATCTCATTAGAACTGATTCAAATGAATTCTTTTTAATGGCTGAGTAATATTCCATGGTGTATATGTACCACAGCTTCCTTGTCCATTCATCTGCTGATGGGCATCTAGGTTGCTTCCATGTCCTGGCTATGATAAACAGTGCTGCGATGAACATTAGGGCGCATGTGTCTCTTTCAGATCTGGTTTCCTCGGTGTGTAAGCCCAGAAGTGGGATTGCTGGGTCATATGGAAGTTCTAGTTCCAGTTTTTTAAGAAATCTCCACACTGTTTTCCATAGTGGCTGTACTAGTTTGCATTCCCACCAACAGTGTAAGAGGGTTCCCTTTTCTCCACACCCTCTCCAGCATTTATTGCTTGTAGACTTTTGGATAGCAGCCATCCTGACTGGAGTGTAATGGTACCTCACTGTGGTTTTGATTTGCATTTCTCTGATAAGGAGTGATGTTGAGCATCTTTTCATGTGTTTTTTTAGCCATCTGTATGTCTTCCTTGGAGAAATGTCTGTTTAGTTCTTTGGCCCATTTTTTTTGATTGGGTCATTTATTTTTCTGGAGTTGAGCTGGAGGAGTTGCTTATATATTTTTGAGATTAATCCTTTGTCTGTTGCTTCATTTGCTATTATTTTCTCCCAATCTGAGGGCTGTCTTTTCACCTTGCTTATAGTTTCCTTTGTTGTGCAAAAGCTTTTAAGTTTCATTAGGTCCCATTTGTTTATTTTTGCTTTTGTTTCTAATATTCTGGGATGTGGGTCATAGAGGATCCTGGTGTGATTTATGTCAGAGAGTGTTTTGCCTATGTTCTCCTCTAGGAGTTTTATAGTTTCTGGTCCTGCATTTAGATCTTTAATCCATTTTGAGTTTATTTTTGTGTATGGTGTTAGAAAGTGTTCTAGTTTCATGCTTTTACAAGTGGTTGACCAGTTTTCCCAACACCACTTGTTAAAGAGGTTGTCTTTTTCCATTGTATATCCTTGCCTCCTTTGTCAAAGATAAGGTGACCATAGGTTCATGGATTTAGCTCTGGGCTTTCTATTCTGTTCCATTGATCTATATTTCTGTCTTTGTGCCAGTACCATACTGTCTTGATGACTGTGGCTTTGTAGTCTAGTCTGAAGTCAGGCAGGTTGATTCCTCCAGTTCCATTCTTCTTTCTCAAGATTACTTTGGCTATTCAAGGTTTTTTGTATTTCCATAAAAATTGTGAAATTATTTGTTCTAGTTCTGTGAAAAATACCGTTGGTAGCTTGATAGGGATTGCATTGAATCTATAGATTGCTTTGGGTAGTATAGCCATTTTGACAATATTGATTCTTCCAATCCATGAACATGGTATATTTCTCCATCTGTTTGTGTCCTCTGATTTCTTTCATCAGTGATTTATAGTTTTCTATGTATAAGTCTTTTGTTTTAGTTAGATATACCCCTAAGTATTTTTATTCTTTTTATTGCAGTGGTGAATGGTATTGTTTCCTTAATTTCTCTTTCTGTTTTCTCATTGTTAGTGTATAAGAATGCAAGAGATTTCTGTGTGTTAATTTTATATCCTGCAACTTTACTATATTCGTTGATTAGCTCTAGTAATTTTCTGGTAGAGTCTTTAGGGTTTTCTATGTAGAAGATCATGTCATCTGCTTTATGAATGTTTTATAGTTCTCAGTGTATAAGCCTTTCACCTCCTTTGTGAGTTTATAGCTAGGTATTTTTGTGATGCAATTTTTTTTTTTTTTTTACTTTCTCTTTCTGATATTTCATCCTAGTGTAAAGAAATGCAACTGACATGTTAATCTTGCACTCTGCTACCTTGCTGAATTCATTGATAATTTCTAGTAGATTTTGAGGGAGTCTTTATATTCATTGATAAGTTCTAATAGTTCGCATGTGGAGTCTTTTGTGCAGAATCTTTACCATCTGTATAAAATGATAAATTTACCTCTCCCCTACGAATATGGATACCTTTTATTTCTTTTGTCTGATTGCTGTTTCTTAAACTTCCAACACTGTGTTGAAGAGGAGTGGTGAGAGAGCATTTTTATCTTGTTCCAGATTTTAGGAGGACTGTTTTCTGCTTTTCACCATTGAGTATTACGTTGCTATGTATTTGTCAAATAGCTTTTATTATGTTGAGATATGTTCTCTCTATACCCACTTTGGTGAGAATTTTATCAGGAATATGTGTTGAATTTTAGATAATACTTTCTTTGCATCTTTGTCTTTTCTCTTGTTGGTGTAGTGTATCATATTGATTAATCTGCATGTATTGAAACCTCCTTGTGGCCCTGGGATGAATCCCTCTTGGTTGTGGTGTATGATCTTCTCTATGTATGTTATTGGATTCAGTTGGATAATATTTTGTTGATAATTTTTGTATCTATATTCATAAAAATATTGGCCTGTAATTTTTTTTGTCCATAGTGTCTTTGTTTGGTTTTGGTATCAGGGTGATGGTGGCTTCAAAGAAAGACTCTGCAGTCTTTTGGTAAAGTTTGAGAAGTTTCAATATAAATTCTTCTTTGTATGTTTGGTAGAATTCCTCAGTGAAGCCTGAACTTTTGTTTGCAGCAAGTTGTTTGTTTTAAAGATTCTATTTCACTTCTAGTGATTGTTCTGTTCAAATTATCTATTTCTTCTTTATTCAGTTTTGGTGGACTGTATGTTCCTAGAAACTTGTCCATTTCTTCTCAGTTGTCCAGTTTGTTGCCATATAGTTGTTTGTAGTGAAAGGTTGTTGCTGAGCCATGAAAGATGCCAGGATTCTTGACCTCTGGAGGAGAGAAATTAAATCTGGGGTCAGTGACGAGGCTTCATTGCTCAGAGCTTTTGTTTGATAAAGTTTAATATACACTTTAATAAAGTGTATAGACAAAGCTTCTGACATAGACATCAGATGGGGGGCAGAAAGAGTGCCCCCCTTTTTAATCTTTAGTTGGATGTTATACAGCTACTAGCAGGCTGCTAATTGAAGAAAGGAAATGTCTCAAAACTCAGAGACTGGCACCAGGTCCTTCACCCACAACATGCATTTTGGGATAACATTGGCACAAAGTAAGTTGTCCTGGGCCATAAAACGATTGACATGAATCTTGAAGAAAAGCAGGTTTCCAAGCAAATACATAGTCTCATTAACATAGCTTAAGAGAACATTTGCATGAGTAAAATATACTGGTTTGTCAAGTCGGTTCTGAGTCTTAGGCAGAACCAATTTGAAGACAGAGTCTAGAGTAAATACATAGTTCATTAACATAACTTATGAGAAACATTTCTATAAGACAAACACATTGACTAGCTCAAGGTTCAAGAAAAGTTCCGTTGAAACCAGGTGTCGTTATGGCAATACAGAATTTTAAAAGAAACCTTTTTTAAAGTTAGTATAGAGAAGGGGGGGAAATTTAATACTTGTAGTTTGCTTCATTCTGTCACTTAAGAGAGAGATAAAAAATGTCTTGACACTTGGAACTTATTTCCTCCATTTGGAGACCCCTGGCCTTCCTGCATGTTATCCTTGCAATGGTATTCTCTTATTATTATTTTTTTTTTTTGTATTTCTGTAGTATAAGTTATTATTTCTCCACTTTCATTTCTTACTTTGTTTACTTGGATTCTCTTTCTTTTCTTCTTAGTGAGCCTGGTCTGAGGTTTGGTAGTTTTGTTTACCCTTTCAAATAACTAGCTCTCTGTTGTACTGATTTTTTGCTTTATTTGATTTATTCTCTCTCTGATCATTATTATCTCCTCCCATCTGCTACTTTAGGTTTTATTTTTTCTCTTTTTTTCTAATTCTTTTAGGTGATCGTTTAGGTTGTTTGAGATTTTTCTTGTTCTTTGAGGGAAGCTTGTGTGGCTATGGACTTCCCTCTAAGGTCTACTTTTGCTGCATCCCATAGATTTTTCTGTGGTTGTGTTTTCATTATCATTTGTCTCAAGGTTTTTATAAATTTCCTCTTTGATTTCATCATTGACCCATTGATTTTGTTGGTAGCATGTTTTTAATCTACTTGTAGTCCTTTTTCTTATTTCTCTTTTTGTAGTTGATTTCTAGTTTCATGCCATCATGGTCAGGAAAGATGCTTGAAATAATTTCCATCCTCTTAAATTTGTCTTGAGGCTTGCTTTGTGTCCTATTATGTGGCCAATCTTAGAGAATGTCTCATGTGCTTTTGAAAAGAATGTGTACTCTGGGTTTTTTGGATGTAATTTTTGGAAAATACCAACTAAGTCTAACTTTTCTGTTGTATCATTTAGTATTTCTGTTTCCTTATTGATTTTCTGCTGGTAGATCTGCCTGTTGATGTGAATTGGGTGGTAAAGTCTCCTAGTATTATTGTATTCCTTTCAGCTTCTGCCTTTATGTCTATTAGTATTTGTTTTGTGTATTTGGGTGTTCCTATATTGGTGTTCCTATACATTTTAATGTCTGTAATATCCTCTTTTTGTATTTATCCTTTTATCATTGTATAGTGCTTTATTTATCTTTATTTATGGCCTTTGTTTTAAAGTCTATTTTGTCTGATGTGAGTATTGCTGCCCCCATTTTCTTGTCATTTCTATTTGCATGAAATATCTTTTTCCATCCCTTCATTTTCCATCTCTGTGTCTCCTTTGCCCTAAAGTGGGTTTCTTGTAGACAACATATTGTAACCTCATTTTGTTTGTTTTTGTCCATTATGCCACTCTATCTTTTGATTGGAGCATTTAGGTAGTTGACATTTAAGGTAATTATTGGTAGATATGCATTTATATCCATTCTATTCCTTGTCTTCCAGTTGACTTCACATTTCTTTTTTGTTCCCTTCCTTTTCTTCTGTGGTTTGATGGCTTTCTTTTGTATTATGCCTGAGTTCCTTTCTTTCTTTTTTTTTTGTGTGAATCTATTGTATTTTTTCATTTGGGATTACTCTGTTTTTCAAGTATGCTAACCCATTCCTATATCTATTTGCTTTAGACTGGTAGTCATATAGACTCAAATGCATTCTTTTTAAAAAATATACATTTTCTTACTCTTTTCCTCCACATTTTATGATTTTGATGTCCTCTTTTATATCATCATGTATATCCTTTTGCTGTTCATTGTAGTTATTATCACTTTCACAAATTATTTTCTAATTTTTTTAAGTCTGTCTACTGACTTACTTAAATGTCTGATTTTGATTTTTCTCTTTCCTATAGGTTGTTGCTTCTTTTATATTTAGAGAAGACTTTCAAAATTTTCTTTTAGAGTAAGTTTAGTATTGCTGTATTCTTTTAGCTTTTGCTTGTGTGAGAAATTCTTTATCCCTACGTCTATTCTAAATTATAATCTTGCTAGGTAGAATATCCTAGGTTGCAGATTTTTCCCTTTCAGGGCTTTGAATATATCTTGCCACGCCTAGCCTGCAACATCTCTGTGGAGAAATCAGCTGAGAGTCTTATGGGGATTTACTTGTAGTTAACTCTTTGTTTTTTTCTTGGTGCCTTTAAAATCCTATCCTTAACTTTTGCCATTTTAATTATAGACCTGTTTGGGTTCACCTGTCTGGGACTCTCTATGCCTCCTGTACCTAGATGTCTGATTCCTTCTTTAGGTTGGGAAGTTTTCAGCCATAATCCTTCAAATATATTTTCTCTCCCTGTTTTTCTTTCTTCTTCTTCTGAAATACCTATTATGTATAGATTGGCACACTTTATACTATTCCAAAGTTCTTGTATGTTGCTTTCATTTTTTTCATCTTTCTTTCTGATATTTTGATTGGGTGATTTCCATTATTCTATCTTCCAGATCACTTGCTTGTTCTGCATTATTCAATTTTCCATTTATTACCTTTAGTTCAGCTTTCATCTAAGCAAACAATTTCCTAATTTTTCTTGGTTTCTGTTCATAGTTTATAGTTTATTTTTATAGTAACCTGAATTTCTACTGATAGGTTTTATTCATCCCTTCAGTATTTTTTTACCTCCTTTTTGAACTCAGTCTATTAGAATGAAGAGGTCTGTTTTATTGTTTGTTCATCCAGGTGAATTCTCTTGATCATTTACTTGGGAGTGGTTCCTCTGATTCTTCATTTACTTGTATTCCTCTAACTCTATGAGTTTATGAGAAACAGTTATCTACTGTGGTCTTGGAGGGCTATTTTTATGTGGGAGAGTTCCTGTGTAGTGTGCATGGGTTTAATATTTTTGGTGCAGAGGCTTTCTTTAGTATGGGTGCCTGCACCTCTTTTCTCAGTGTGTGCTGGCCATTACCCTTTTGGTAGGCAGTGAGACTGGCATTGTGATGACTAGAGCCTGCACTGAAAATAAGAAGGGCCCTCATCTTTGCTCTGTCATTGTCACTGCCCTCTCGGGGACAGGGTCTACTCCTTAGTTTTTGGAGCAAAAGCCCCAGATTCATATCTGAGCTGCAGTATGAGGTAGGTGAGATTGGAGCCCTCATGTCTGGAGAGAAATTACTGAGTGTTCTTCAGCAGGAGCTCTCTATCCAGGTGTGTGGTTGGTGGTGTCACCTGTCACCTGTTGTGTGGGCTCATAAAGAACAATATTGTTGGCACTGCCTTCATCTCCACCTCAACTGTGGAAATGCAGGCATTTGGCCCTGGTATCTCTCAGACACAACATTCACAAAGCCACCAGTGCAGATCCGTAGGTACTAATCCGTTGAAGTCAGGCACCAGGTAAAGGGGTTTCCCCTGGTGAGGGAGCCTTTCCTCTTCCACAGCTCTGTCCGAGATGTGCAGATCCTGTGCTGCTTCCTTAATCACTTTCTTTCATCTCAGCTGGTCATGCGGTGATCCTTCGTACAGTTTTGGCTGTCTGGGACCTTCTGTCAGTGTTCAGCAGGTATTTTTTGAGAGTTGTGCCACATGCAGATATATTTTTGATGTAGTTGTAGGAGGAAGTGAAATCCACTTCCTATTCTGCCACCTTAATTGGATGTCAGATGGACATCCAATTTTGTCAGTTCAGAAGGAGGTTTCTTACGCATTCTTCCAAATAGAAGCATACATGCCAACGATGGGAGGTACACCTGCCAGCCAAATGTTCATAAGTTTAGAGAGGCCCCCCGCCCAGTGCTGGTCAGCCATTTCACAGCCTCAGCCAGCCCAAGAGGCCATTAGTTTGAAGGTTCTGTTGTATCACACATATTTGTACCTACTGGGTGAACATTCACTTTGCCATGTAGTGTGTCCGGAATTGATCCCACCACCTTCTTTCTTCTTTTGTCCACATCAAATATTACTGGAAGCATCTGGTTTTCTTCTGCTGTGTCTCTAAACCTTGGGTCACCCTCAACTGTTCCACCTTATCTCTTGCACCCCCTAAATCATTAACACCTGGGGAATCTTCATAGTGTAGGTGGTTTTGCTTGGCCTTTGGTGATACTCCCTGGGTTCTAGCCCTAGTTCTGCCAGTTACTACCTATGCTCTTTGAGCAAATTACTGCCCAAATTCCTCATCCGTGAAATGGGGATAATGCCCAAGTTACAGGGTAGTTGTAGGAACCAAATAGAATATTGACTATATCTAGAATGCAGTAAGTACTGAATCAGTGACCACAGGTGATGGTGTTGTGATTAAGTAGGAATATTTGGTCTTCCTCCTCCTCTTGGTTTCCACCTTATCCAAGCTTTATATCTCTTGCACTAGAGTCACACTTCCTTGCTGATCAGCTTTGTTCTCCAGTCCATTTTGCCAGACTTGCCAATGTTTCTAAACATCTGTTTTCAGTTTCCTGCTTCACTGTCTAATTCTGAGTCCAACCCAGGACTGCATTGTTTGTAGGAGCCTCCTCCTGATCTGCCTGTGTTCACCCTGAGTTCACAGCCCTACTCAAGCTGTTATAGATATTGCATCCAGGGTGATCTTTTCAAAATAGAAATCTGACCAGAAATTGTCCAAGGGGCTTTTAGTATTAAAATGTCAAAATCCTTACCAATGGTGTTCACAGTCCTGTCTGGCCCAAGCCTTGCCTCTCTCTCCACCCTCACCTCACACCACTCTTGCTGTCTGTACATTGGCCACAGTGCCCAGCTACCATGCCACTTCCTCCCAAGTCTGTACATACTCTTTCTTCTGCCTGTAATGTTCTTTCTACTCCATCCTTTATTCACTCCTACTCTTTATTTCAGCTCTCAGCACAAGAGTCATTCTTTCAGGAAAGCCTTCCCTAAGTTAAATCTGTTACCTCTTAGAACCAGAGGCCTGGCCTTCAGTGTGTTTGCACATTTGCAATTTTACAAATATGCATTTGTAATACATACTTAACAGTCATAGTTCTCCTTAATGAGTCAGTGAGCTCCAATAATACAATATTTAGCCAGTATTGATTGTTTTCATTGCTTGGATCTGTGCGTGGCACACAATAGTTGATTTAAAAAACCATTACTCCCTGAGGACTTCCCTGGCTATCTAGTGGTTAAGACTCAGTGCTTTCAGTGCAGGAGGCATTGGTTTGATTCCTGGTTGGGAAACTAAAATTCTGCATGCTGCGCTGCACAGCCAAAAATAATTTTGTTTTTTTTAATTTTAAAAATTAAACAAAAATTAAAGAATACTCCCTGAATTAATGAATAGCACTCATTTTCTTCTCTTCACCCTAAATCCGCAGTGCCTCCATAATAAGGACTAATGTCATAGCCCTTTATCACTTGCCATTAACATGCCCAGCCTTTTCCCTCAAGTTCCTCTCACCTGGAATGATCACTTGGCTTCCTTGCATCCAACCCAAATCCAGCCTTTGTGGTTCAGCTTTAGTGTTTCTTCTTCAGAGCTTCTGAAAACCATACTGGTCTTCACAAGGCATCTTTGTTTGTGTAAACTTAGGTCTCACTACCCCATTTCATGCTTCATTATTTAATGCATTGCCCTGTTGGTTTATGAACATTAGCCTATTTTCCCAGTTCACTTGCAAGTCTCATAAAGGCCAGATGAATTCTGTGTCCTCTATGTTGCCCTGCATGGTGCTAACAAGCTGGGCAGATCTTCATTGCATGTGAACTGAGAGGTTTACATCTCTGATTTGCAAAACCTTCTCACATCACAATATAGTAATGGGCAAAACAGATTTGCTGAAAGAGTATAGTATACGTCAAAATACTAAACTGTGAAAAGAAGTTCTGGAAAGTTTCTAGAATAAAAGTAAATGTATATGGGGCTCAAACACAAGCCTAAGAAATTTTAGTCCTTGGCTTCTTCCATGGGCCCATCCTTTTGAGAATTCACAGTTCTTAGGCTGAAGGAGACAGTCTGACACAGGCACTGGAAAGCTGAAATACTTTCTTCAAGGCTTAAATCAATGATAAAGACATTTCCAGTCATCTTAAAATGACTCTCTCGAACTCCATAGGCCATAATTCACATATGCTACTGTGCAGCTTTAAGCATCTTTCTCCTGTGAAATCTTTAGGATTCCAAGGTATTTATTTAATAATTAAGTTGACTTTAAATAAGCTTTCTAAGAAATATTTGGGATAAAAATTTAAGGCAGCCAAATTACTCCTATACTCAACCATATGAAAAACAATCCCATCTGAAGTCACTTGGAAGGTAATTCCAGGAAATAATTTTCAGCACTACAAGACATATTAAGATGTTCAGTTGAAGTAAACCACTAGCTTGAATAAAAGAACTACAGAATGCTTAAGACTATCTGCATTGCCTCCTAACAGCACTGATGAGAAATTTATTAAGTGAGTAACCACCAAATCTTCCTTCATTACACTGTTATAACAGATGGGTTATTAATTTTATCAGTTGTCACTAAAGTAGGGAAAATAAATTTCTAAGATTGAAAAAGGATGATTCACATGTTTTTCTAAAATGTAGCATTTATTGGCAATATAGAAACTGGAAAACTCAAAAATGATTTGTATTTATAAATATTCAATGCAAATTGATGGAATAATGATCAGTTGTTAATACAACATGTTTATATTAAGATATAAAATGCAAGGGACTCTTGAGAGTCCCTTGGACTGCAGGGAAATCAAACCAATCAATCCTGAAGGAAATCCAATTTTGAATATGCATTGGAAGGGTTGTTGCTGAAGCTGAAGCTCCAATGCTTTGGTCACCTGATGTGAAGAGCCAACTCATTTGAAAAGACCCTGATGTTGGGAAACATTGAAGGCAAAGGGAAAAGGGTTTGGCAGAGGGTGAGATGGTGATATAACATCATTGGCTCAATGGACATGAATTTGAGTGAACTTGGAAATAGTGAGGACAGAGGATCCTGGCTTGCTATAGTCCGTGGGGTCACAAAGAGTCAGACATGACTCAGTGACTGAACAACAGCACCACCACCACAATAAAATGCAAAATGCATGCAGTGAAGTACATATACAGCTCCATGAACTTTTACATATATATTCACCCATGTGACAACCAACCACGTTAATACATAGGACATTTCCAGTCAAGAAGAAAGCTCCTGCCTACTTTTCCCAGTCAATGCTACCACCTGCTACAAGGTACTTATTGTCCTGATCTCTGTCACCATTGGTTAGATTTTTTTGACTGTGAAAATATGTGTAAGTGAAGATATACATTGTATATCCTTTTGTGTCCGGCTTCTTTTCTCAACACTTATCCATCTTGCTGTGCATATTCATAGCATGTTCTTTTTCATGTTTGGCAAAATTCCATTGGATAAGCACACCACAATATATTTATATGTCCTCTGTCCATGGACATTGAGGTTTTTCCAGTATTTTATTATTATGAATAAATATGCTATGAATATTCTTGTACATGTCTTTTGATGAATGTCAAAATTCATCAAAATTCATCACATGTCTTTTCAATTCTCTTGTGTGAGTATAGCCAAGACTGGGATTGTTGGCTCAAGAGTGGACCTATTTGTGAACTGCCAAAAAACTTTCTCAAGTGATTGAACAGTGATATATTTTAATTCATGAAGAGAGTTTGTGAATACAAGGTAAATACTGTTGCATGGTCTAAGTTGTGCCTTTTGTTTCTGGTTTATTAACATGAATCAACATGTTAAAAATACATTGTTTTGCATAGGCACAAAAAAACTGACCAGCTCAAGTGCTGGTTGGAATTAAAGGTGAAA
Source organism: Hydropotes inermis (assembly GCA_020226075.1). Lineage (NCBI taxonomy): Eukaryota > Metazoa > Chordata > Mammalia > Artiodactyla > Cervidae > Hydropotes > Hydropotes inermis. Next base: position 56,806,988 of record CM035289.1, read on the forward strand.
TGATATTGAAAGTTTCATTTAAAAAAAAATTAAAAAAAAAAAAAGAAAGTTTCATTTAAAAAGTTCAGTTTTACAAAGGGGTATTAAATAATTGGAATTATAAGTTCTGACATTTAGTGAATTACTCTTCCCTTTACAGTGTTGGAAATTCATGTTTGGAAATGAAAATTAATGGTAATTTAGGAAAATGTGTTAAGAAACATGTTTGCTTTGATCAAACACGAAGGCATTGTTCAAAGCATATACATGAAAAGGGATGATTTGAGCTAAAAATAATATTTTGTTAAATGATTGTTGCTTTTACCTCCTATGCCTGATAAAAATAACATTCTGTTATCCCAGGCCCATACCATTGTTTTTCTATCTATTTTTATTTTGTTCTCATAAAGCTATAGGGTATTTTTTTCATGTGACCAGGAATTGTCTGCTTGCTTTCACTGTAATTTGCCTGCCCCTAATTTATAAGTTTTTTGAAAGGAAGAAGGTGGGTCTTTATCTGTAGACAGGGATTGACAACTGAAGAGCACTAACTTTTCTCAGCAGAGACACATACAGAGGTTTCATGTCATGTGACTCTGAATGTGAAATAAGAGGTAATTTTGCTTTCTTCTGTTTCAGTTATCTCAAGGATCTCCAGAACCAATTGAACCCAACTTTTTCACAGCAGATTACCACTTATTGCATCATTCATTGGGTGGAAACAGCTTGTCCTCAAATGACCCAACAGGTAACAGTCTTCAACACAGGAAATCTGGCTTTCATGGAGAAATTGGTTGTTTAGATCAACAGCTGTCCTTAAAAGATTATCATTTACTTAAAATGAAAATAGCTCATTTTGATTATCTGTGGTGATAGTTGAAAGGGACATACAGTAGGAATCTAGAAATTTCCTCAGAGTTATTTTACCCACTTGTGACAGCTTCCTCCATCATTTATTAGTACCATAAGGAAACAGAATCTGTGTGGGTAAATTGAATTTCTTTTTATTTCTTTGTATCTGATGATGGGAAATCAAATGCCCCAAAGCATCCAGGGACATAAATAGCAGATATGACGAGTTTGATTAGAACAGAAAATTTGAAACTCACCTGAAGAATCCAAATCATATTCATTTGATGTGTGTGTGTGAAAAGTTCATGTAGGGAGGCAATATAACATAGGGATTAAAAGCACATATTCTGTAAACCTGGGTGCCTACATCCAAATCTCAGCTAAACCACTTAGTAACTGACCTTGAGAAAAATATTTGACTTCACTGAATCCCAGGTTTTTTGCCTATAAAATGGGAATAGAAATAGTACCTACATTTTAGGATTATAGCAAGGATCAGTGTAACTATATAAAAAATATGCTTAGCCAGTAAGTAAGGACTTGGCATAAGGACCTTCTTGTGATATTTGACCCCCAGAAGAGATGTTCAAGCTACTCTGAGGTTACAGAATTCCCAAGTAATTTTTGAATCCCTGTAAACTATAGTTACATCTCACAGTAGGGAAGACAGACATGAAGCTTTTATGGTTAAATGAAGACTTTCCATCTCCTCAGCCAAAAAGAATCTTCAAGTCTGCTGTGCTTTTGTTGTTGCCTAATTTAGGCAAATCATGTCATGTATTAATTATCAAACTTTCACTAAGTCTTGGACTCCTGGGATAAAGCTAATCTGGGTTGGTAGAATTTCATTTAAAATAGTCCCTGAGAAATCTATAAGATCAAAATAAACTGTTATCTAAAGTCATTTGCTTTTATTTATTTTTAATTGAACTACAGTTGACTTATAATATTGCATTATTTTCAGGGATATAGCAAAGTGGTTTATATATATATATTTTTTTTTCTTTTTTCAGATTCTCTTCCTTTTCCATTAAAATTTATTACAAGATACTGAATATCCCAGTGCTATACAGTAAATTATTATTATTCGTTTTTTATATAGTAGCATGTATGGGAGCTTTCCTGTTAGCTCAAGAATCCTTAAGAATCTGCCTGCAGTGCAGGAGACCCGGGTTCTATCCCTGGGTCAGGAAGATCCCCTGGAGAAGGAAATGGCAAACCACTCCAGTATCCATGTCTGGAAAATCCCATGGACAGAGGAGCCTGGCAGGCTGCAATTCATGGGTCACAAAGAGTCAGGCATGACTAGTGACTGACACTGGGTCACTATGTATCTATTAATCCCATATGCATAATATATCTCCCCCTCTTTCCCCTTTGGTAACCAGAGGCTTGTTTTCTATGTCTATGAGTCTGTTTCTGTTTTGTAAATAAGTTCGTTTGTATTATTTTTTAGTTTCCACATATAAGTGATATATAAAATTTGTGTAAATATATATATACACACACACAATGGAATATTACTTAAAGAGGAATAAAATATTGCCATTTACAGCAACATGGATGGACCTAGAGATGATCATACTAAGTGAAGTCATCTGCTTTTACAAGCATCCTCCAGGGCAGGTTGGTCAGTCACAGGCCAGACTTCTTACCACAGCAGACCTGCTAAGTGAGGAGCTCTGCTGAAAATCTCTCAGTGACCTGAGAGGGAGTTGACAGGCTCTTCCAGAAGCTGGACGCCTCACCCCAGAGCAGACCAGCTGTGTCCCTTGTCATGGCAGAAGGGGCAAAAGCAAAGAGAGCAGAACCAAGGAGCACTTTGGGCAATGCCTTTAAGTTGGACTTGAAAAGCAAGCTGCCAGGACTCATGTCTTCATGCATCCTCTTAATCTTCACTCACTTTTCTCTCTCCTAAGTGGCAGGGGAACTCCCAGGCCTCCACATGAGTAAGTGTGGATTGACTGGAGTGGAAACTGGTCAACATTATTTTGGGTGGTGTCGGGGTAGGTCAACGTGCTGGTGTATCATACTCATGTGAAACCTCAAAAGAATTATTGTCCTCCAATTTCAAATGTATTTTCCTTCTGGCAATCATAGGAAATGGTCAGATCTTTGATGTAGTTCACTGCCTATTTCTGCCTCTGAGAATTTATTCTCTTTCTAGAACATATCAACTCTTTTTGCTGATGGATTGGAGAGAGTTTCTTAATTTTTTTTGTTTTTGCTTATCTGGAAATTTATGCTTAGAATCACTCTTCACCTGTCCTTAACACACACACACACACACACACACACACACACACACACACACACACCCCTAACTTAATTGGCCAATTTGTACCATGAGCAATTCCTGTAAATCTTGTATATTATTTTGTGATCACTACCCTAAAAGTCAAGATAATTTGGAAGGTGTTTGTAAGTACTCATTTTCATCACTAAGATACTGACATGTTTTCATTGCACGTGAGTTCTAATTGCCAGTACAACTGAAGAAAACATAAGCCAAATGTCAGACTTTTCATAATTTATCTTATTCCAGGTCTACCCTCTAGCTTTGATTTGGAGGAGGGGATAACATATGAACAGATGCAGGTGAGGTGTTTGCACTGCCTCTGATGGTTTTATTTTGTTGCTTTTAATTCAATACTAACCTAATTTTTTTTCAACTTTAGACTGTGATTGAAGAAGTCCTAGAGGAAAGTGGCTATTACAATTTTACTTCTAACAGGTGAGATCTAGAAGTGTGAAAATTCAACATAAACCATTGAATTTAATTTCTCTATCCTTGATTCCAGAGATTCCACCCCCCTAACTTTTCTTTTTTTTTTTTTTTGAATTTTTATTATTTTTTTTAATTTGTTGGAGGCTAATTACTTTACAATATTGTAGTGGGTTTTGTCATACATTGACAAGATTCAGCCATGGTTTTACATGTATTCCCCATCCCGATCCCCCCTCCCACCTCCCTCTCTGCCCGATCCCTCTGGGTCTTCCCAGTGCACCAGCCCTGAGCACTTATCTCATGCATCCAACCTGGGCTGGTGATCTGTTTACCCTAGATAATATACATGTTTTGATGCTGTTCTCTTGACACATCGCACAGAGTCCAAAAGTCTGTTCTGTACATCTGTCTCCTTTTCTGTTTTGCATATAGGGTTATCGTTACCATCTTTCTAAATTCCATATATATGTGTTAGTATATTGTAATGGTCTTTATCTTTCTGGCTTACTTCACTCCGTATAATGGGCTCCAGTTTCATCCATCTCATTAGAACTGATTCAAATGAATTCTTTTTAATGGCTGAGTAATATTCCATGGTGTATATGTACCACAGCTTCCTTATCCATTCGTCTGCTGATGGGCATCTAGGTTGCTTCCATATCCTGGCTATTATAAACAGTGCTGCGATGAACATTGGGGTGCATGTGTCTCTTTCAGATCTGGTTTCCTTGGTGTGTATGCCCAGAAGTGGGATTGCTGGGTCATATGGCAGTTCTATTTCCAGTTTTTTTTAAGAAATTTCCACACTGTTTTCCATAGTGGCTGTACTAGTTTGCATTCCCACCAACAGTGTAAGAGGGTTCCCTTTTCTCCACACCCTCTCCAGCATTTATTGCTTGTAGACTTTTGGATAGCAGCCATCCTGACTGGCCTGTAATGGTACCTCATTGTGGTTTTGATTTGCATTTCTCTGATAATGAGTGATGTTGAGCATCTTTTCATGTGTTTTTTAGCCATCTGTATGTCTTCTTTGGAGAAATGGATGTTTAGTTCTTTGGCCCATTTTTTGATTGGATCATTTATTTTTCTGGAGTTGAGCTGGAGGAGTTGCATGTATATTTTTGAGATTAATCCTTTGTCTGTTGCTTCATTTGCTATTATTTTCTCCCAATCTGAGGGCTGTCTTTTCACCTTGCTTACAGTTTCCTTTGTTGTGCAAAAGCTTTTAAATTTCATTAGGTCCCATTTGTTTATTTTTGCTTTTGTTTCTAATATTCTGGGATGTGGGTCATAGAGGATCCTGCTGTGATTTATGTCGGAGAGTGTTTTGCCTATGTTCTCCTCTAGGAGTTTTATAGTTTCTGGTCTTACATTTAGATTTTTAATCCATTTTTAGTTTATTTTTATATATGGTGTTAGAGAGTGTTGCGGTTTCACGCTTTTACAAGTGGTTGACCAGTTTTCCCAGCACCACTTGTTAAAGAGGTTGTCTTTTTCCATTGTATATCCTTGCCTCCTTTGTCGAAGATAAGGTGACCATAGGTTAGTGGATTTATCTCTGGGCTTTCTATTCTGATCCATTGATCTATATTTCTGTCTTTGTGCCAATACCATACTGTCTTGATGACTGTGGCTTTGTAGTATAGTCTGAAGTCAGGCAGGTTGATTCCTGCAGTTCCATTCTTCTTTCTCAAGATTACTTTGGCTATTTGAGGTTTTTTTGTATTTCCATACAAATTGTGAAATTATTCTAGTTCTGTGAAAAATACCATTGGTAGCTTGATAGGGATTGCATTGAATCTGTAGATTGCTTTGGGTAGTATGGCCATTTTGACAATGTTCATTCTTCCAGTCCATGAACACGGTATATTTCTCCATCTGTTTGTGTCTTCTTTGATTTCTTTCATCAGTGATTTATAGTTTTCTATGTATAAGTCTTTTGTTTCTTTAGGTAGATATATTCCTAAGTATTTTATTCTTTTTGTTGCAATAGTGAATGGTATTGTTTCCTTAATTTCTCTGTTTTCTCATTGTTAGTGTATAAGAATGCAAGACATTTCTGTGTGTTAATTTTATATCCTGCAACTTTACTATATTCGTTGATTAGCTCTAGTAATTTTCTGGTAGAGTCTTTAGGGTTTTCTATGTAGAGGATCATGTCATCTGCAAACAGTGAGAGTTTCACTTCTTCTTTTCCTATCTGGATTCCTTTTTCTTCTTTTTCTGCCCTGATTGCTGTGGCCAACACTTCCAAAACTATGTTGAATAGAAGTGGTGAGAGTGGGCACCCTTGTCTTGTTCCTGATTTTAGGGGAAATGCTTTCAATTTTTCGCCATTGAGGGTAATGCTTGCTGTGTGTTTGTCATATATAGCTTTTATTATGTTGAGGTATGTTCCTTCTATTCCTGCTTTCTGGCGAGTTTTGATCATAAATGGATGTTGAATTTTGTCAAAGGCTTTTTCTGCATCTATTGAGATAATCATATGGTTTTTATCTTTCAATTTGTTAATGTGGTGTATCACATTCTTTGATTTGCAGATATTAAAGAATCCTGGGATAAAGCCCACTTGGTCATGGTGTATGATTTTTTTAATATGTTGTTGGATTCTGTTTGCTAGAATTTTGTTAAGGATTTTTGCATCTATGTTCATCAGTGATATTGGCCTGTAGTTTTCTTTTTTTGAGGTATCTTTGCCTGGTTTTGGAATTAAGGTGATGGTGGCCTCATAGAATGAGTTTGGAAGTTTACCTTCTTCTGCAATTTTCTGGAAGAGATTGAGTAAGATAGGTGTTAGCTCTTCTCTAAATTTTTGGTAGAATTCAGCTGTGAAGCCATCTGGTCCAGGGCTTTTGTTTGCTGGAAGATTTCTGATTCCAGTTTGGATTTCCTTGCATGTGATGGGTTTGTTAAGATCTTCTATTTCTTCCTGGTTCAGTTTTGGAAAGTTATACTTCTCTAAGAAGTTGTCCATTTCATCCAAGTTGTCCATTTTATTGGCATAGAGCTGCTGGTAGTGGTCTCTTATGATCCTTTGTATTTCAGTGTTGTCTGTTGTGATCTTTCCATTTTCGTTTCTAATTTTGTTAATTTGGTTCTTCTCTCTTTGTTTCTTAATGAGTCTTGCTAATGGTTTGTCAATATTGTTTATTTAAAAAAAAACCCAGCTTTTAGCTTTGTTGATTTTTGCTATGGTCTCTTTAGTTTCTTTTGCATTTATTTCTGCCCTAATTTTTAAGATTTCTTTACTTCTACTAACCCCGAGGTTCTTCATTTCTTCTTTCTCTAGTTGCTTTAGCTGTAGGGTTAGGTTATTTATTTGACTTTTTTCTTGTTTTTTGAGGTAGGCCTGTAATGCTATGAATCTTCCCCTTAGCACTGCTTTTATAGTGTCCCATATGTTTTGGGTTGTTGTGTTTTCATTTTCTTTCGTTTCTATGCATATTTTGATTTCTTTTTTGATTTCTTCTATGATTTGTTGGTTACTCAGAAGCGTGTTGTTTAGCCTCCATGTGTTTGAACTTTTAATATTTTTTTTCCTGTAATTGAGATCTAATCTTACTGCACTGTGGTCAGAAAAGATGACTGGAATGATTTCAATTTTTTTGAATTTACCAAGACTAGATTTATGGCCCAGGATGTGATCTATTCTGGAGAAGGTTCCGTGTGCACTTGAGAAAAACGTGAAGTTGATTCTTTTGGGGTGAAACGTCCTATAGATGTCAGTAAGATCTAGCTGGTCCATTGTGTCCTTTAAAGTTTGTTAATTTTCTGTTTAGTTTATCTATCCATAGTTGTGAGTGGGGTATTAAAGTCTCCCACTATTATTGTGCTACTATTAATTTCCTCTTTCATCCTCGTTAGTATTTGCCTTACATATTGCAGTGCTCCTATGTTGGGTGCATATATATTTATAATTGTTATATCTTCTTCTTGAATTGATCCTTTGATCATTATGTAGTGTCCTTCTTTGTCTCTTTTCACAGCCTTTATTTTAAAGTCTATTTTATCTGATATGAGTATTGCAACTCCTGCTTTCTTTTGGTCTCTGTTTGCATGAAATATTTTTTTCCAGCCCTTCATTTTAGTCTGTATGTGTCCCTTCTTTTGAAGTGGATCTCTTGTGGACAGCATATATAGGGGTCTTGTTTTTGTATCCATTCAAGCAGCCTTTGTGTTTTGGTTGGGGCATTCAACCCATTTGCATTTAGGGTAATTATTAGTAGGTATGGTCCCGTTGCCATTTAGTTTGCTGTTTTGGGGTTCACGTTTATACAACCTTTCTGTGTTTCCTGTCTAGAGAAGATCCTTTAGCATTTGTTGAAGAACTGGTTTGGTGGTGCTGAATTCTCTCAGCTTTTGCTTGTCTGTAAAGCTTCTGAATTCTCCTTCATATCTGAATGATATCCTTGCTGGGTACAGTAATCTTGGTTGTAGCTTATTCTCTTTCATTACTCTAAGTATGTCCTGCCATTCCCTTCTGGCCTGAAGGGTTTCTATTGATAGATCAGCTATTATCCTTATGGGAATCCCTTTATGTGTTATTTGTTGTTTCTCCCTTGCTGCTTTTAATAGTTGTTCTTTGTGTTTGATCTTTGTTAATTTGATTAATATGTGTCTTGGGGTATTTCCCCTTGGGGTTATCCTGTTTCGATCTCTCTGGGTTTCTTGGACTTGGGTGACTATTTCCTTCCCCATTTTCGGGAAGTTTTCAGCTATTATCTCCTCGAGTAACTTCTCATGGCCTTTCTTTTTGTCTCCTTCTTCTGGGACTCCTATGATTCGAATGTTGGGGCTTTCACATTGTCCCAGAGGTCCCTGAGGTCATCCTCATTTCTTTTGATTCTTTTTTCTTTTTTCCTCTCTGCTTCATTTATTTCCACCATTTTATCTTCTACCACACTTATCCTATCTTCTGTCTCTGTTATTCTACTCATGGTTCCCTCCAGAGTGATTTTGATCTCACTTATTGCATTATTCATTTTTAATTGACTCTTTTTTATATCTTCTAAGTCCTTGTTAAACATTTCTTGCATCTTCTCAATCTTTGTCTCCAGGCTATTTATTTGAAACTCCATTTTGCTTTCAAGATTTTGGATCATTTTCATTATCATTATTTGAAATTCTTTTTCAGATAGATTCCCTATCTCCTCCTCTTTTGTTTGATTTGGTGGGCATTTTTCATGTTCCTTTACTTGTTGGGTATTTCTCTGCCTTTTCATCTTGTTTAGATTGCTGTGTCTGGGGTGGGCTTTCTGTATTCTGCTGGTCTTTGGTTCCTTTTTATTATGAAGATTTTACCCAGTGGGTGGTGTTGGACGATTGGCTTGTCAAGGTTTCCTGGCTAGGGAAGCTTGTGTCAGTGTTCTGGTGCATGGAAATGGATTTCTTCTCTCTGGAGTGCAATGGAGTGCCCAGTGATGAGTTTTGCAATGGGTCTATGTGTTAGGTGTGACTTTGGGCAGCCTGTATGTTGACACTTGGGTCTATGTTCCTGCGTTACTATAGAATTTATGTAGTATGTCTTGTCCTGGAGCTTCTTGGCTCTTTGGTGGTGGTTGGTTTTGGTGTAGGTATGGGGGCTTTTGGATGGACTCTTATTCCTTAATGTTCTGTGTAGTCAGGAGTTTTATGGTTTTCTCAGGTTTGGGGCTTAAGTCTCCTGTCTCTGGATTTCAGTTTTATTCTACCAATAGTCTCAAGACTTCTCCAACTATGCAGCACTGGTAATAAAACTTCTAGGTTAATGGTGAAAAAATTTACCACTGTGAGGGACCACCAAAGACGTTCACAGAGTTACATGAAGAATAGGAGAGGGAGGAAGGAGATAGAGGTGAGCAGGCGAGGAGAAAGCGGGACTCAAGAGAAAAGAGACAGATCTACACTGTTATTTGTTCTCAAAGTGTTCTCCGTAGCCCAGACACCCACAAAGATTCACCGAATTGGATTGGGAAGAGAAGGGGAAAGGAGGAAATAAAGTTGTTTTGAGGTAGAAAACAGAGAGTCAAAAGTGGAAGAGAGTAATCAACACACACCTGAATAGAAATGGGAATTGAATATTGGATTCTTAAATGTCCAACATTTGTATCACATACTGATAGACAAAGATTAAAAGATTTAGTGTAGAGGTTAGACTGTTTGAAATAAAATATTTAAAAACAAAAACCCAAAATTTAGAAATATATATAGAGTTCAGTTTAAAAATAGGGCTTCTCTCTCTCTTCTTTTTTTTTTTTTTCCTTTTTTTTTTTTTGCAAGGTTATATTGAGATGAAAATGAAAATTAAGGAATAATAGAGGAGTATTAGAGGACTTTAAAAGGAAATAGGAGAGAAAAACAAGCAAAAGAAATGAAAGAAAAAAAAGAAGAAAAACAAGAAAAAATAAAGAAAAAAGAAAAACAATTTTTTTTCCCTAATTGAAAAAAATCATAAAAATATATGAAAATGAAAGTTGAGGAGTAATGGGGTAGTAGTAGGGAAGTTTAAAAGAAAATAAAAGAGAAAAAATTGAGAAAAAAAAAGAAAGAAAAAAAATTTTTTCTTTTTAGTTTAACAACAACAACAACAAAAATATGCAAATATATCTAGGATTTTCTCTGGAGCTGTTGCAGTCAGTGTAGGTTCAATTCAATTTTAGATAGCTCCAGCTTACACTTCTTGATATCTATAGGCCCCTTCCGGTGTAGTCGGTGTTGCCTTCAGGGATTTTAACCTGCTCCACCGGACCTTTCTGAAGCGATTCCCTTTGTTTATTTGGCTTCTGTTTGCCCTCTCTTCGGTGTCTAATTTCCGCCCTGACACAGGCGGGCGGAGGTGATCTCTTACTTAGGTTCGCTAGCTCAATTCAGTCCTGCTGCGGGGAGGGCGGGGCGCTGCAGGCAGATGTCGCTGTGTGTGGGGAGCACTCGCTGTGTTCTGGCCAGGCCGCCAGCAGTTTTGGCGGCCTCTCCCCGGGTGCTGCGCGCCTTTTCCCTCCTCGGCGAGCGGCCCGGGCAGCCAGAGGTTTGGTTCCCTCTCCACGGGCGCGCCGCGCCTTTTCCCTCCGCGGCCCCAGCGTGCACCGCCGGTCGGGTCTCAGGATGGCTTCTCTGGGGCTGAGTTTGCCCCTTTCCCCCTCCCTGCCTTCTACCTCCAGCGGGGATGGGGCGGCTCTTCTCTGGAGTTTCTCAGTCCCTTTGTTTTGCGAACCGCCGGTGGTGTGTTCCGGCTGGTCAATTTTTCTCTCGCTCTCCCACAGTTTAAAAAAATCTCCCTCCGACTGTTCTCAGGGCCTTCTGGCCGGTCCCTACCCTAAGGAATGCCTAGTACCACAGTTTGAAAGCATCAATTCTTTGGCACGTGGCCTTCTTTATGGTCCAATCCATACATGACTACTGGAAAAATCATAACTTTGACTATAAAGACTTTGTCAGTAAAGTGATGTCTCTGCTTTTTAGTACACTGTCTAGGTTTGTCGTAGCTTTTCTTCTAAGGAGCAAGTGTCTTTCAATTTCATGACTGTACTCTCTGTCCACAGTGATTTTGGAATTCAAGAAAATAAAGCCTGTCGCTGTTTCTGTTTTTCCCCTTCTCTTTAGTTCCTCTTCCCTTTCTGCCACTGGGGTCGTGTTATCTTCATATCTTAGGTTATTGGTATTTCTCTCAGCAATCTTGATTCCAGCTTCTGATTCATCAAGCCCAGCATTTTGCATCATGTACTCTGCATATAAGTTAAATAACCAGGGTGACAATATTCAGCCTTAATATATTCCTTTCCCAATTTTGAACCAGTCTGTTGTTCCATGTCTGGTTCTAATTGTTGCTTCTTGACCTACATACAGGTTTCTCAGGAGGCAAGTAAAGTGGTCTGGTATTCCCATCTCTTTTAAGAATCAAGTTTGACGTGATCCTCACAGTCAAAGACTTTAGCATAGTCAAGGAAGCAGAAGTAGATGTTTTTCTAGAATTCTTTTCCTTTTTCTATGATCCAACAGATGTTGGCAATTTGATCTCTAGTTTCTCTGCCTTTTCTAAACCCAGCTTGAACATCTGGAAATTGTTGGTTTCATGTACTGTTGAAGCCTACCTTGAAAGATTTTGAGCATTACCTTGCCAGATTGTGAGCACAGTTTATGGTAGTTTGAACATTCTTTGGTATTGCCCTTCTTTAGGATTGGAATGAAAACTTGCCTTTTCCAGTACTGTGACCACTGTTAAGTTTTCCAAATTTCCAGGCATATTGAATGCAGTACTTTCACAACATCATCTTTTAGAATTTAAAATAGCTCAGCTGGAATTCCATCACTTCCACTAGCCTTGTTCATAGTGATGCTTCCTAAGGCCCACTCAACTTCATACTCCAGGTTGTCTGGCTCTAGGTGAGTGGTCACATCATCTTGATTATCTGGGTCATTAAGATGTTTTTTGTATAGGTCTTCCATGTATTCTTGACACTTCTTAATATCTTCTGCTTCTGTTAGATCCATACCATTTATGTCCTTTATTTTGCCCATCTTTGCATAATATATTGCCCAAAAATATATTTTACACACATTGATATTTAGCTTTCTCACCAGAATGATACCACCTAGCTTGCCTTAATTATATCACTGTTGTTATGAAAGTAAAACTGTTCAGTTTTGTGGGTGAATAGAGAATGAGCATATCACTCAGGGCCTGGCAGGCTACAGTCCATGGGGTTACAAATATTTGGACATGACTGAGTGGCTGAGCTCAACACAGCACAGCACACATTAATATTTTATTTTTTATCAATGAAATATGTGTTGAGGTAAAAAGAAATTATTGATTCAACTTGCTTTGCTTTAAAATAGGCGTTAAATGTACAAGCTACTTCGGATAGGCTTTAATTTTTCCACTATAGAATTATCAGTTACTATTAAATTTATAATTTGAGAAAGACAGTGTCAGCACTTAAGCAAAAGGCAGGTTTCTAAAAATCTTCCCATTCTATGCTTAGAATCACCATTTTATTCATTTATTTACTTGTATACCTGAGCTACTGCTTTTGAAATTGCATGTGTGAACTAAAATATTTGAGATTATAGAGAACTCTTTCTGCTTCTGAATGTTCTAGATATCACTCCTATCCATGGGGGACCAAGAATTATCCAACCAAAAGATGAAAGTGCTGCACTTTAAACGGACCTGGTTTTCCCAGTGAAGGTCAAGTTCTGGACTGAAACTGCTACTGGCAAGATGCCCACAGCCTGGGTGATACTTCAAGAGTGTGGAAGAGAAAAGACCAATATGCCATGGCGCCTGCAGGACCTCTTTCTGGAGATCCAGTGCTATGAGGCTCCATCCTTGGGATACACAAATACGGGATGGTGGGGCTTCCAGTGTACTCCTGGGAGAAACTGCTGTAGAATTCATCTATGAGAACAAAACTCACTCCCTGCAGGACTTTCCTCCAAGTTAAAAACAAGACAAAAAATGACATATTTTTCAAAGAAATACTTTTTACTTAGAATTGCTGAAACTATGTTTAAAGGCATCTAGCTTTCTATGTATAAAAGATAGTTTTAGATAAAGAAAATTATAGAACTCAGAACAGTAATATTGGGTAATTCACTGTATCCATCAATTTTTTAATTGTAAAAGAAATTCAGAATATGTGATTGAAATATTGTGTAGTTTTATTTATTTGTTTTACTGAAAGGATTGTTTTTCCCTTAACTATGTGGGTGCTAGTGATCTTGAGCCGTGATATAGTGTGGACAGTATTTGTGACCTTGCACAGCCTCTGGGAATACCTGTCAGATTGTCAGATTTAAGTTAGAGCAATAGAAAGTATGGATGTACAGTATGTGTACATGTGTGTGTGTGTGTGTGTGTGTGTGTGTGTGTGTGTGTGTAGGGGTAAGAGGGAGGTTTAGATTAGGCTAATGCTTTGCTGCTAATCACACTCATAGTGTCTTTAGAGCACTTTGAAGAGTCATGGAGTCTATGAAAGAGATGCAATATTCCGTATTCTAAGTCTCTAGCTAAAATTACCTATATTGCTTTCAAGTTTTTATTGTTTGAGAATTTGAGATGAAAATAAGTTATATAATAAAATATAAGTTTCTTCTTTATTCATTGAGATGTCTCTGGAAAAGAGAACTCAGAATGCCAAAACAGTGTCCCATTCCTGTGGGGGGATAATTTATGGGGAAAATTCTCATAGATTCTTATTGGACTAAAAAGTCTCTTCTACTGGCTTCTTATAACTGGTGTAATGTCAAGAAATTATCACCAAATCAGACTGTGCTTCTAACTATTTAAGGATTTTTTTAAAGTTAATCAATTTATTTAGTTATTTTTGGCTGTCCTGGGTCTTCATTGCTGCACGCAGTCTTCCTCTAGTTGCAGTGAGTAGGACTACTCTCTAGTTGTGGTGCACAGGCTTTTCATTGCAGTGGCTTCTCTTGTTGCAGAGCATGGGCTCTAGGGCACGGGAGCGTCAATAGTTGCAGCTCACTGGCTCTATAGTGTGGACTCCATAGTTGTGGTATTTGGGCTTAGTTGTTCTGTGGCATGTGGGATCTTCTTGAACTAGGAATCAATCAGTATCCCCTGCATTGCAGTGTGGACTCTTAACCACTGGACCACAAAGGAAGCTCTTCAAGGAATGTTTTCAATCTAAATAATTAGTAATCTAAAAGCTGGAATAATCTTTTTATTTACTCCTTAATTCTAGCTTCCCTGGTGACTTAGAGGGTAAAGAGTCTGCCTGAAATGTGGGAGACCCAGATTCGATCCCTGGGTCAGGAAGATCCCCTGGTGAAGGAAATGGCAACCCATTCCAGTACTCTTGCCTGAAAAATCCCACGGACCGAGGAGCCTGGTAGGCTACAGTCCATGGGGTCGCTAAGAGTCAGACATGACTGAGTGACTTCACTCTCCTTTCTGTCTTATTTACATTGATATATTTTTAGTATGATCAAATAAAATTTAGTACAGTGGTTGAAACACAAATATCTTTTCTATAGTATGGGGAAATCTCTTAATGTGAATCCATATTATTTTTGTAATTAGTGTATTTAGTACTTAAATTATATCCAATTCTCTTTAACTAGTGCCTTTGAAAATTGCCAATGATCCTTTTCTTTAAGCCAAATTCATAAATTCAAAGACATTGTAATTAACAGTAATAGGTGAGAATACAGCAATAAAAAATTTTCAGTTTTAGCTTTCAATCAAATTAATCCACGTGTGAAATTTACGTATGAAATCAAAAGGTTATCATAGTGTTGATTTAAACCAGAAAAAAAATTGTATTTCTATTCCAGCTTAATTTGAACCTGCACAATTATTTTTTATCTCTCTCTTCATGTATGGAATGGGCACATGTCTTTGTTGTACAAGAGGCACAGGCCTGGAGGAGAATAAATTTTCATTGTGACAGAAGTCAGTACCTAGAGATAAACCAACATGTAGGGTGAAAGTTTGAACCATAAAGTCCTTCTACAATGGTGCAGAAAAGATTAGTATTCAGAGGTCACACCATGGTAAAAGAAGAGAAGTTGTTTATTTGAAGATGTTTTTAAATGCATATAGTTGACCTTATTGACCAGAAAGGGAGCAAAATATTCTTTCTATGTTACTAACTCTTCTAGACCATAAAAATGGCATTTATTATGCTAGAAGTTAGTGAGAATGAACAAAAATAAGCAAATGAATGTCTTTTTCAATAGCAGTGTTAGGCCCATCAACTCTAAGCTGACAGATGCATTCTTTTGCCAAAATAGTATATTCTTAAACTACCATAGTCACTGAATCAGCATTCTACCAGTGCACAACCAAGACTTTAAAAGGTTAGATAATTATGAAGGGGGGGCAGGGGGCCACATCTCAGCAGCGAGGTTAGCAAAGAAAGACCTCTCCCAATAAAAATAAGAATCAACCTTCTGTTTTGACTATCTAAACTGTCTTTTAGTGCAGAGATTGTTACTTGAACTTAATAGGTCTCAATCTTTTCCTGATTACATTTACATTTTTTTCTCTTCCTTTTATATACTTTTAAAATGATTTGTTGTGCAATGAAATCCCTGTGAGCTCATCTAATATTCACTGAAAATTTATATGAGACAGAATACGAATCAGTTTTCTCAGGTCATTTTTATATGCAAATATTTCAGTTTATTATGTATTGATCCACCAGGTCTACCTGAATATATGTCCTTGAAATTGTCATTTCATTTTTAAAAGCAGAATATTTCATTCTCAGGGAAGTGGCTGTAGGAGGCATATGTGCTTGCTATTTGCTAACTTTGTCTTCTTTCAAATGTGTGATATTTAATTAGAGCTCTTCAGAGAATAGTGAAATGGACACTAGACCCAGAGCTCATGGGTGCATTTCAGAAAACTTCTGGGAAAATGCTGCTGAGTTTTGTGTGGACATCTATCTGGTTCTGGGTGATGTGTGTGCCTCTGTTTTGGCATCCTAAAGCAGAATTAATTAAGAAACATTGTTACAAATTTTACCCAAATGTTGGAACTGAATTGGAGTTAAAGTCTTCCTAGACATACCACCGATGACTTATTAAATATAAATACTATGAATTTTGATGTTCAAAAACTAAATAGGACTTGTTAATTATGTACAATTCCAGCAATATCATCAATTAATTACCACTCACATTTAACATGTGTGATAGTGACAATATTGCTTAGTGAATTTCACCAGTATTAGTATGCATAGAATCCACATCATTCTTTTTGATATGCAGAATTGAAAAATATATTTATTGCTTTGACTCTGTTTGAAATGGTGAGGAACCATGCATATCAAGTATGCTGGATTCCTTTTGAAATGGTTTCAGCTTCTGTATGAAAGCAGGAAAAAAATTTAAGCTGCTTTTATTGTTTTTGCCTTTACTTTGTTTATGATGTATATTCATGAGCACAGAAATCAGCTGGAGAGACAAGCATGGGCATCAGCGCTGACTCAGCTTCTCAGCACATGGGGACTCAACTACAAAGGGCTCCCAAGCAAGGGAAGCCCAATACTTATGTTTGCCAGCCTGGGCTCTTTGAATGAAATTCCATCCAAACATGAAATTCTTCATGTTCAACAACTAAATGGGATAGAAAGTGTAGTTTACATATGACTTTATGATATTTTTAGATTGTATGCTTTGGTGGACATTTACATAGTTTTGAATGGATTATCTTTCCAATTGAAATGTGCTGCTAACAATGTGCTCACCTTTGAATGCTATTTTCTATATTGATAGGAGGACACAAAGGTCTCAGGGGAACAACTTTGTGGTAAAGAAATTCTTATGTGTGTCATTACAGTTAAACTGCATGATGTAAATATGACTATTATATTTAATTACAATCCTGCCATGATGTTTTGAAATTTGCAAGGGGGACAGGAAAGGTTTTATGACTCTGACTGGGTGACCGGTGGCTATTTCAAATTTACATGCCCTCAGGGACTATGAGTGATAATTGTCTTTAAAGGTGAAGATCACATGTCCTAAAATCATATAGCATTCTTGGTATGTGAGGTATGCTAGTTTTTTTTTTTTTACTATACATAATAGTAAGTAACTAGTAATGTAAGTTTTAAAATGCAGTGTATTGCTTTATGCTAAAAGTAAATGAACTCTACTCTCAATTGAAAACTGAATATTATTCCTCTAAATGTGAAAAGCTTCCTTTTTTTCATTCTATAGTATGAAATTTTGCACTGTACCCAGAGTTAGCAAAAGTGTATTATAGCAAAAGTATATTATAGCAAATATGTGATCCTTTAAATGTTAACATTTGAAAGTAGCCCATCTTAAGCAAAGATGAAGTTTTGTCTTTATGGAAAGTTACTGCCATTTTGGCAGGTAATCAACAAGTCTGAATGGATGCTTGGAATTAATCTGGTGAACTCACCAATGAAAAATTAGCTGATGTTTTTGCAAATGTGATGAACTGTTTCCAAAAAACAAGTAGAAAGAGGCTCAGACTAGAAATAACAAACCAAGAGGGAAAAAATGCTTTACATCCTTAGTACCTTTAAGTCATACTAAGAAGGTCTCATAAAATATTCTTAACCCATGATTTAGTCCTACATTTCAAGCATCAGTTGAGTTAGGATTCTGAAAAAGAATAATAAGGCTTATAGATAGCATTATATTTTAGCTTTCCTTGTCCTCCATTTCTCTGTGTTTACCTCATGAATTTTGAAGAAGTAGAGCTGGTTCAGGGATACATTATATCCAAAAAGGATAGATGAACCCAACATTAACACTGAGGTGGTAAATAAATGCAAGTACTCGGAAGTGAAATCCAAACTTGTGACAGAGGAAAGAGGACTCTTCCGTTGAGATAGGATGATGCCCCAATAAAAACTGCTTTGAGAAGCCAGAGGGTGAGTAGAAGGCTGGCGCTTCCCCACTGCCTGTTGTCACTCAGTAGGTAGTCTCCAGGCGGTAAGCAGTTGAAAAAAGGGCCAGGAAGCTCTGTGTCCAAAATAGCCAACTCCTGTTTTGGATTGTTTTTCCTTTTTTTCCATCATTAGTTTTCTCTTCTGGATGCCCACACACATACACATGCGATGGTTTCTTCCATGCATGTGTAAAAGACAGACGGTCTTTTAATTTTAATCGTCCTTCAGGTTAGTCAAGGTCTAGACCTGGGCTCCTATGATGAGAGGAAATATGAGTGAAAAGAGAAATCATAGGAGCTTTGTCTTATGATTTGCAGTGGGTTAGTTTTACAGCTTGCCTTAGGGTAAAAATCATAATCACATGCATTGTCTCACTTGTTAGAAAAGCAGTACAAGTGGTTGTCAAGCTGGATCCAGTTAGAAAAGTGAAAGTGTTAGTCACTCAGTCATGTCTGACTCTCTGCTAGTCCATGGACTTTAGCCCACCAGGCTCCTCTGTCCATGAAATTTTCCACACAAGAATACTGGAATGGGTTACCATTCCCTTTTCCATGGGTCCAGTTTACTTGGGCTCAAATCTCAGCTTTGTCACTTAAGTCATTTAAATTCTCTCTTAGTTTCCAAATGTGTAAAAATAACAATAGTACCTAATTCACAGGGAGCTCTTGAGTTTTAACTCTCTTAAAATTTGTTAAATGCTCAAAACATGTCCTTGTGCATGCTAAAGCACTTAATGCTAGCAATTATTCTTACTATTAATTATTATCTTGCACATCTTCCCTATAGCTAGAGTATCCCAGAGCTGGGGCTGAAATTTGGGTATTGAAACTTTTATTTTTCTGCTTTGATTGCTGAGGGGTGATAACATACTTTAATTCATTCTCTCCCAGTGTGTATTGAGGATCTACTCTGAGCCAGGCATGGTGTAGGTGCACTGGAAGTGAAGAAAACATGAGATAATCTCTTGTTTCAAATTTTTCATGTTCGTAGGTGAGAAAAACTCAATGATGTCAGGTCCTCAAGGACTAGACTGTCTTATTGTCATTAGAAATCCATGCCTTGGTATGAAGTGAGACACAACACAGAGGTAATCGGAACCCATGTGGAAACAGACATGGGAATATGAGAGAATACATGACAAACTTCCTTGACTGTGCTTCCCCTTTCTTTAAGTTTTCCATTTTTTCTCCACCCATTCTTTTTTGATGATTCTTATTTCCTTCAGTGTAACTATCAAGTCGTTCGCATGCTGGCTTTTGCAATCTCATTTCCACTGACATTATCCACTCCACACTGTGTTCAGGAACATATTGTAGCATATTTGTTGCTTACTGTGGTATTTGTACACACCTCTGATGTAGGATTTGTCACAATTTTTTAAACTTACTTGTTTATGTGTTAGACTTTGAGGTAAAAGAGGCAAGACCCATGTCATTCCAACCCATGTGGCATGCTCCAGGTGAGCCCTTAGTACATAGCAGGCACTCATTACTTAGGAAACACAAGTGTTTTGGACTGACATTCCCTGCTTAACCCCTTTATGTATGGTTTGTATCAGCACTTTCCCCCCAATACCTATTTGTGCAAACACCTTCAATGAAATCTAGCAATGCTATACTAAAATTCCCTGAATTTCAATAAGCTTATCAAAAAGCAGAGAAATTACAAAGAGTTCTAAAGTGTAAACAACTTTGTAATTAGAAAAAGTTCAGCCTAGTAAAATTTTGGAGAGTTGTGCAAATTTATATGATGACTACAAAGCAGAAAACAGTGTACTAAATGCTAGGGGTATTTTAAAGTTCTTCCAGACACAGGGGTCACAAGAATTTGAAATAAAACCCCACCTGCTCCAGCCACTTGGGTTGAGTTCCTAACAGTGAATGGACACGATGCCTAAAAGTGCTTTCAGAGAAAAACTGACTGAATTGAAAGCCAACCTTTCCCTGCAGGCTGAAAGAGTTCCAGTCTGCATTGGCTGTTTTGGACACAGAACTTCATGCAGCTGAACCCAGAAAGACTGGCATGCTTAGCTCCACACATTTCACTAGGGACTCCAAATTTTGGTATCAATTTGCTGACTAGAATGAACAGGCTCTATAAAATTCTTTTACCTGTCATGTAGTTAGTTCAGTCACTCAGTCGTGTCCAACTCTTTGCAACCCCATGGACTGCAGCACACCAGGCTTCCCTGTACATCACCAACTCCCAGAGCTTGCTGAAACTCATGTCCATCCAGTCAGTGATGCCATCCAACCATCTCAACCTCTGTTGTCCCCTTCTGCCTTCAACATTTCCCAGCATCAGGGTCTTTTCCAATGAATCAGTTCTTTGCGTCGGGTGGCCAAAGTATTGGAGCTTTGCTTCAGCATCAGTTCTTCCAATGAATATTCAGGACTGATTTCCTTTAGGATGGACTGGTTTGATCTCCTTGAAGTCCAAGGGACTCTCAAGAGTCTTCTCCAACACCACAGTTCAAAAGCATCAGTTCTTCAGCCCTTAGCTGTTTTTATGGTCCAACTTTCACATTCATACATGACTACTGGAAAAAACCATAGCTTTGATCAGATGGACCTTTGTCAGTAAAGTAATGTCTCTGCTTTTTCATATGCTGTCTAGGTTGGTCAAAGCTTTTCTTCCAAAGAGCAAGCATCTTCTAATTTCATGGCTGCAGTCACAATCTGCAGTGATTTTGGAGCCCAAGAAAATAAAGTCTGTCACTGTTTTCATTGTTTTTCCATCTATTTTCCATGAAGTGATGGGACCAGATACCATGATCTTAGTTTTTTGAATGTTGTGTTTTAAGCCATCTGTCATGTTAGAAGCATAAATACTTTTTGCATGGCAGAAAACCCTCAACACATAGTACAATGGGGCCTCTTTTACTCATGTTCAGAACACAGATCTTCATGCAGTTTTCAACTTCCTCTAGACCTAGCAGAATTGTAGATCTCCAAAATAAATATTGTGTACTTTGTACTTCCAGTATACTTTCCACACTTTCAGAAAACAAAGTGCAAAGTAGTTATTACCTATGGCAAGAAACAACCAGTTATATTCCCCAATGGGACAAAGTTGTCATTAACTGAAGGATTTCAGCAGGGATTCACCTATCAAATGCTCGGCACACTCTTAGATTTGATCAACTTAACATATAAAAAGCAAAGGTAAGCTATACAAAATTTTGAAATGCATCACTACATATGTCACAAAGTGAACTTCCTTAGATAATGAACACCGTTGGGAAAAGTTTGTGTTACTGACTTGATAACAAGGTCAGGTGATTACTACAGGCTGCTCTTCATCCCAAATGGTGTAAAGAAGCTCATACTTCTATTCTTAGTTAGAAAAGACTCCAAGCTTCCTGTTCAAGCTCTAGTTTCACAAGACTGTGAGATAAAACCCCATCCGGGTGGCAGTAGTGGTAAAGAGTCCTGGGTTTTGATCCCTGGCTCAGTCAGACCCACTGAAGTAGGGAATGGCAACCCACTCCAGTATTCTTGCCTAGAGAATTCCTTGGACAGAGGATCCTGGCAGGATACAGTCCATAGGGGCTGCAAAAAGTCAAACATGACAAAGTGGCTGAGCATACAGATACACACACACACACACACACACACACACACACATACACACACACACATACACACACATGCACGCACACACACCTCTTCTTCAGCTTCATGGGCTGAAAGAAAATGAGGCCTAAAGCTGCTTTCAACCAACTGGTGAGGATAACACATTGACAGAATGGGAAGCCAGTCTTTTCCTATGAAATATTTTCACTTCTCTTTGGCTATTTTGGACAGAGCTTCACCCAGCTTTCCATGAAACAATAGAAGTATTGGTCTATAGGGCTCCATACATTTCACTAGTGACTCCAAATCCTATCTTGATTTCCTACTCAGAAAGAACAAGCTCTATAAAAGTTGTTCACCTAGTTTATAAGAAATACAAACATATTCTATATGGCAGAATATTCTTATCCATAGTTTAATGACAGCCTCTACTACTCACGTTTACAGCACAGAATTTAAGCAGAATTGCAGATTGCTTAGAGAATATACTACATATTTCACATTTCCAAAATAGTGTTCACTCTGGCAGAGAAGAAGGTGCAAGGTTGTTCTTTCTTTTTTTTTTTTTTTTAGTTTTTTTTTTTTTTATTTGTAGTGAATTTTGTCATACATTGGAATAAAACAGCCATGGGTTTACATGTGTTCCCCATCCCGATCCCCCCTCCCACCTCCCTCTCCACCCGCTCCCCCTAGGTTTTCCCAATGCACCAGGTCCGAGAGCTTGTCTCATGCATCCAACCTGGGCTGGTGATCTGTTTCATCCTAGATACTATACATGTTTCGATGCTGTTCTCTTGAAACATCCCACCCTCTCCTTCTCCCACAGAGTCTAAAAGACTGTTCTATAAATCTGTGTCTTTTTTTTTTTCTGTTCTGCATATAGAGTTATTATTAACATCATTCTAAATTCCATATATATGTGTTAGTATATTGTAATGGTCTTTATCTTTCTGGCTTACTTCACTCTGTATAATGGGCTCCAGTTTCATCCATCTCATTAGAATTGATTCAAATTGTTAAAAAGGTAACTGGCTACATTCCCAGTGGGATGAACCTGTTAACTCAATGCTTCCTTACAAGGCTTTGGCTTCCAAAAGAATGGAAAGCTCTTTGTTTAGTTAATCTAAAGTAGGAAAAGCAAAGATAAGTTTGCAAAGCCTTTAGAACTGTAATAGGAAATAACTTTTTGTATTCTATTACAAGTTAATCAGGGCTTCCCAGGTGGCGCTAATGGTAAAGAACCCACCTGCCAGTGCAGGAGACATGAGAGACACAGGTTCGATCCCTGAGTTGGGAAGATCCCCTGGAGGAAGGCAAAACCCACTCCAGTTTTCTTGTTTGGAGAATCTCATGGACAGAGGATCCTGGAGGGCCATGGTCCATAGCGTTGCAAAGAGTTGAACATGAATGAAGAGACTTAGCACAGCATAGCACAAGTTAATTGCTTATTGTAGGATGTTGCCTATAAGCTTCAATTATGCATAAGAATCCATCACTGGGAACACTGCCACCCAGGTAATGAGTGTTAAGTTTAAAAATATATCTTTAGCTCATAGGGAACATTCTGACCAGGTCCACCTTTGAATGACTGCAGGGAAGAAACTAAGACATCATCTCTGGAGGCAGCTGAGAACCAGGAAATGTCAGTTTTTAATACCTTCACTTTTAGTATCTTAAGAAGTCTGAATTCTAACTCGGGCAAGATGGTTCTTTGCCCCAGGAGCCCACCATCTTCTCTGCTAACTTTCCTAATAGCATCATTAGTCCTTGCTGCAACAATATGGCTCTCTGTTTCCGGCCTGTTGCATGGCGAGTAGTACAAGCTTAGACGTGGTAACAGAACAAATCACTACATATGTCACATACAAGGTGAAGGTCCCTTCAGAGGCTTAACACTGTCGAAGTTTTGTGCTGGTAGATTGGTAGAGAGGTCTTCTGATGACCATGGGAAATGTCGTGGCATGAGGGGAAAACAATTTTGTGTTTCCATTCTTAACTAGGTACCTACTTTATGGAGAGACTCCAAGTAACTGATTCAAACACAGGTGTTACAGCCTGTGAAATAAAATAGCCCAGTTTCAGTTACATGGGGTGTGTCCTGACAGTAAAAGAACACAGTGTCTACAATTATTTTCAAACAGTTTTTGGGCAATCATACCTTAACTGGATGGGGAGCTAACCTTTGCCTATAGCTGAAAACCTTTCACTGTTCTTTGGCTATTTTAGACCCAGAGTTTCACGCACTTTTCTATGAAACCCTAGAAATGTCCTACAGGTTCCCACATTTGATAGCCTCCATTGCCTACACAGAATGCGTTCTATAAAGGTTTGATCACCAGGCTCATAACAAACCCAAACATTTTCCATGTGGTAGATAGATATGCCTTATCCACAGTTCAATGGCAGCCTCTCCTACTCATGTCTACAACAGAGTGCTCATTGTAGCTTTTTACTTCCTCTGTTGTCATTGTTATTTAGTCACTAAGCCATGTCTGATTCTTTTGTAACCCCATGGATTGTTGTTCCGGCTCCTCTGTCCATGGAATTTCCAAGGCAAAAATACTAGATTGGGTTACCATTTCCTTCTCCAGAGAAGCTTCCCAGTCCAGGGATAGAACCTGTGCCTCTTGCCTTGCAGGTGAATTCTTTACTGCCAAGCCATAAGGGAAGCCCTTTTTACTTTCTCTAGATACACAGAATTGTAGATCTCAAAAACATACTGCACTTCCAACATAGCATTCCCCCATAGAACGAAGTGCAGGTTGGTCCTTTCTGAAGGCAAGCTATTGGCTGCATCCCCCATAAGATGAACCCGCTGCCTCAGTGCTTCTTGCAGGGCTTTGCCTATGGAAGAATTAAAACTCTCAATTTAGCTCAACCTAACCTAGGGCAAGCAAAGTTAAGTTTGATCTAGACTTCGGATTATATCACTGCATATTCACATACAAGGTGAACTTTCCCTCAGAGGTTGAACACTGTTGGAAAAAGTTTATGCTGGTAACTTGTTAACATGGTTTTATGATGACCGTGGGTAACTCATTCTGGAAAATGGGCTAAAGAAGCTTGTACTTCCATCCTTATCACATACTTGTTTTATGGAGAGACTCAGGTAACTGAGCCAAATGCAGGTATCACAGGGGTCACTGTGAAATAAAAGTGCCCCTGCATGTGCTGCATGGGGTGGGTTTCTGACAGAGAAATACCACAGTACCTAAAAGTGCTTTCAAGTGCTTTAAGACACCTTAATTTGACTGAATGGGACTCCCTGCAGGATGAAAGTGTTTCAGTCTTCTTTGGCTGTTTCGGACCCAGAGCTTCACACAGCTTCACATGGCTTTCAACTTCTCTAAATTGAGCAGAATTGTGGATTTCTTTTTTAATATAGTACATGCTTCACACTTCCAAAATAATTTCCACACTGTCAGAGATTTAAATAAAAAGTCCTTTTAAAAAAGAGAGAGAGAACAGTTGGCTACATACCCAATGTGACAAATATTTTACTGCAAATACTTTCTGCAGGGCTTTACCTGCCAAACTCATGGAGAACTCATCGATTTGCTCAACTTCATGGCAAAAAAGCAAAGGTTAACTTAACAAGGTTTTGCAACAAGTCACTACATATGTTGCTTACAATGTGATAGAAAAAGAACATAATTGGAAAAAAATTCTGCTGTCAGTTTGTTAACAAGGTCAAGTGATTACCATATCCATTGTTCTGTATGGGCTCAACAAGCTTGTATTTGCTTTAAGAAGAGATTCCAAATTGCTTATCCAAACACTAGTTTCATAAGGTTGTGAAATAGAACCACATTGCCTACAAATCAACCACCTTGTAAACCTACAACCTGAAAGGTTTTACTCTTCTCTGGCCATTTTGGACACAGATTTTCATGCAGGTTTCCCTGAATGCCTAGAACATGAGTCTCCAGACTTAGAAGTGACAGGGTCATGTATTCTCTGACAGGTAGCTATCAATGAGTAGTTTTCAGGCAGCTGGAATGTTAATTGATGTCATCCAAATTTAGGGAAATTTTGATGGGGGTCTTTGCCCAATGGATATTGTGTGTTATGAAACTACTGATTGTGGGGACATAAGAGAAGCTGGGAAACATGAATCAGGCATGGACCATGGCTAAGAGGAAGCAAAGAGAGCGAGTGAGAGAAAGAGGAAAGTGAGACCAAGACTAAGATACAGACAGGGGCAGAGGGGTAGGTCAACAAGACAGGAGCAGGTATATGGAGAGGATCTTAGACAGAGACCAAAAGACCGACAGAGAAATTGGCAGGATTGATGAGAGGCGGGAAGAAAGACACACACAGAGAGTGCCATTGTCTCTTTTGTCACAGGTCATTCATTTGGGCACCAGGACAGTGACTAGAGGAGAAAGAATTATGTCATGGAGGCAGATTGTGTATTCTGGAATTCTGTGCATGTCTTCAGAGATGGAAGCAGTCGCCTACATTCTACCCAAAGTTTAGTCCCTTTAAATTACAAATATCTCCACTGAGTACAAATGAGCCATACTGGGCTTCCTTTAGTTTACTGGCCAGTTGGTTGGCTGGCATGTTTGTTTTTTCTGTGGTGAATCCTACAATAGATCTTAGAAGTGTACTGAGGGACAATGAAATCTCTAAACTTAGGTCCAGTTTCTAAACCAATGAAGAAATCTAAAGCAGAGCTGTTTGATGAATGTTAAAAAGAAGAGCAGTAACAGCAGCAGCCACCTAGCCTCAGGCTTTGACTCAAGGTAAGTACCCAGCATTCCAAAGGTACTTCTCCATAGAATCTCCCTGAGCCAGAATCCACTGAAAATGGATGACTGGCGATGTGTGGCTAAGAAAGCTTAGGAGAGGAAACAATGATATCTGGTTCTTGTTCCATTAGTATTCCAGATAGAAGAATCCTGCCCCTGTTTGGAGGGCAGAGTGATGCTTGGTCAGGGACGCTTGGGGTCTTCTGGCCCCAAACTGCCAGGAAGTACAGAATTCCCTTCTTCCATCACCTTGGAAAATCAATGCTCAGGCTACCTAACTAGCATTCATTGATGAGCACCTCAGAGCACTCAAGGGCATGAAAGGTGGCAAATATATGTATATGTGTGTGTGTGTGTGTGTGTGTGTATGTGTGTGTGTGTATTTGTGTGTCTGTACACCTGTATACATATCCACATAGAACTGAATCAGATATGTCTAACTCTGTATGTGACATTCTGTTTCATACACACCATACAATGTATCTGCAGTGAATGTGCAAATGGCCTAAATGTCCTTTCTTCTTTGTGTGTTCTTCTCCTTTAAAAGATTCAGCCAGAGAGGCCAGGAGAAAAACATTCATCTCTCTTTCTCAAACAAGGATCCTTGTGTAAGCGTTTAAGAGGGATCACTTTCCAGGCATTGCCACCAGAGAAGAACTGACTAGTTCGACAGGAATCCCAGAATCCAGGTAGGTTCTCTACCAGTGGGTGGAACAGAACTTGTCACAGGGAAAGGAGAAAGTTGCATCAGCCACTACTACTCCTGCTGTGGCAGACTGAAGCCCCCCACCCGCTGTCCAAAGCATGCCTCCTCCTCTTCACCCCTCTCAGCAATGGGAGAGCATGCCATCCTTGGCTTCAGCAGTTCCTTTTTGTGTCCCCATATTCTGGGAGCCTGGGGCTGCCTCTGGAGGCTATGTGGGCCACCTGTTGATGCTCTTCATGGTCCAACCTCACCCAGTGGCTCTCCAGGCAAGTGGGAACCCATCACCTTCTTCTCCAGGAACAGTTCCCTTGCTATCATTGCCACTGGGCAGCTTTGGCAAGGGGCCATCCTTCCTCCTGCACAGCTTAGGACACACACATCCCATGGTGGCCAGAGGCACCCTCTGATGAAAGCATGGCCCCTCTGCTAGAGCCACAGCCCCAGTACCCAGCTCTTCCAGGCTTGCCAAGCCTCCTAGATGAAATGTTGTCAGACAGACACAGTTTGGACAAGGCAGGATCTTTCTTGGGTGTGGACACAGAGTAAGATAGAGTTGAGGCAACTTGGAAGCACCCCTTAGTGAGGGAGAATCCCAGGCCCTGCTCAACATACTGCCAGACTCCTCAGGGCCTTAGGCTTAGGAGGAGAGGAAGGCATACCTTCCCTCAAAATCCCTTCAGGTATTCTTCCCTGGGATGTGCAGCCATGAGGGAGAAAAAAGAGAAGGGACAAGCAACACTCCTCCTAGTGTCTGCCAGCAAGACCAAGGCAAGAAGACTGACCCCAGCAGCAAATTCACAGCACCCATGAGCATTTCCAAGTGCCACATGAGCCATCAGGAAGCACGGCGACCAGGAGGGGTACCTTCCCTGAAGCCTTAAGGAGCTCTTGCATTCCAATGACAAAGAGGATAACCCAACAGTGCAGTGGGTTGGGCAGTTGTATGTGACATTCCATTGATCCAGTAAAGAAATGCAAGTTGTCGGTTGTGCTTTGGTTCCTTTGTATTCTGTCTGGTCTTTCCTGCAGTTACTCAGAGAAGGAAAATCTCCCCCTTTGCCTGGGACAGCACGAGAAGGTGGGCCAGATGCCTGTGTCTAGTACTGCACTTGTAGCCACAAACATACCCTAGTGGTGTCTCTAAAATATTCCCTCAGGGACTGCCTTCCCTTGGTTTCTGGGTATGTGGTATGGATGGTTTCCCCAAGGGCATATCCACTGAGCACAAGTACAAAACTATCCAAATACTTACATTACCAGAGTTCTTGATAACAAATCTGCATGGTCTATTATGCAGGCAATTAGTCTCTCTCTCTCCCTGTCTCTCTGTGTTTCTCTCACTTTCACTGTCTGTTTACTGCCACACAGTACACACACACACACACACACACACACACACACACACACACACACAGATAGAGAGGCCTCTCAGAGTATAAGTTGAGTTACAACTAAAGCAATGTACAAATAAGTAAAAACAAATACACATGGAATCTTAAACTGGTGGCAGGTGACCCCTCCCACGGCTTTCAACAGTTTTCTCCAAGATACGATATTTCTCTTGTACAATCTATGATGACTAGTTCTCTATTCACTCCATCCAAGCCCCAGGTTCAGCGTGGGTGTGTCAGTGACAGTCAGTAGGAAAACAATCTGATAGTTGCCGCTTGAATATGTGTACACTGATCTACCTACAACTGCATCCAGGTCTCCAGGTCTCCAGGGTATGTTGTTGCTGTTCAGTTGCCCAGTCATGTCAGGCTCTTTGCAACCCCATGGACTGCAGCACACCAGGCCTCTCTGTCCCTCACCATCTCCCCAAGTTTGCCCAAGTTCATATCCATTGCATCAGTAATACCATCCAGCTATCTCATCCTATGACACCCTCTTCTCCTTCTGCCCTCAATCTTTCCCAGAATCAGAGACATTTTCAGTGAGTCAGCAGTTCATATCAGGTGATCAAAATATTGGAGTTTTAGCTTCAGCATCAGTTCTTTCCAATAAGTATTCAGGGTTGATTTCCCTTAAGATTGACTGGTTTGATATCTTTGCTGTCCAAGGGACTCTCAGGAGTCTTCTCTAGCACCATAGTTCAAAGGCATCAATTCTTTGACACTCTGCCTTCTTTGTGGTCCAGCTTTCACAACCGTACATGACCACTGGGAAGACCATGGCCTTGACTATAAGGACTTTTGTCGGCAGAGTGATGTCTCTGCTTTTCAACACACTATCTAAGTTTGTCATCACTTTCCTTCCAAGAAGCAAATGTCCTGATTACATGGCTGCAGTCACCATCTGCAGTGATTTTAGAGTCCAAGAAGAGCACAGCTGTCACTACTTACACCTTTTCCCCATCTATTTGCTGTGTAGTAATGGGGCCAGGTGCCATGATCTTGGTTTTTTTTAATAATTAGTTTTAAGCCAGCTCTTTCACTCTCATCCTTCACCCTCATCAAGAAGCTCTTTAGTTCCTCTTATCTTTCTGCTAGTAGAGTGGTATCATTTGCATTTCTGAGGTTGTTGATATTTCTCCCACCTACCCTGATTCAAGCTTGTAACTCATCCAGCCTGGAATTTCTCATGATGTGCTCAGCATATATATTAAACAAACAGGGTGACAACAGATAGCCCTGTCTTACTCTTTTCTCAATCTTGAACCATTCAGTTATTCCATACAGGGTTCTAACTGTTTCTTTTTGACCCTCCAGCAGGTTTCTCAGGGGACAGGTAAGATGGTCTGGTATTCCCATCTCTTTAAGAGGTTTCCACAGTTTATTATGGTCCACACAGTCAAAGGCTTTGGCACAGTCAATGAAACAGTGGTAGATGTTTTTCTGGAATTCCCTAGCTTTCTGTATGATTGAGCAAATGTTGCCAATTTTATCAAATTCCTCTTCCTTTTCTTAATCCAGCTTGAACATTTGGAACTTCTTGGTTGCATAATGATGAAGCCCAGCATTCATGATTTTAAGCATGACCTTACTAGCATGGGAGATGAGTATAATTGTTCCCATGCTTTAGTACTACCCTTCTAGGGAACTAGGATGAGAACTGACATTTTCCAGTCCTGTAGCCACTACTGAGTCTTTCAGGTTTGCTGACTATTGAATGCAATATCTTGATGGCATCATCCTTTAGGGTTTTGAATAGTTCTACTGGAATTCTGTCCCATTCACTAGCTTTATTAACAGCAGTGCTTCCTAAGACCCACTTGACTTCACACTCCAGAATGTCTGGCTCTGGGTGGCTGATCACACCATTGTAGTCATCCAGTTCATTTGGATCTTTTTTATGCAGTTCTATGTCTTCTTTCTATCTCTTCTTCATCTTTTCAGTGTCTACTAGGTCTCTACCATTCATATCCTTTATTGTTCCCATCTTTAGGCAAAATGTGCTCTTTGTAGCTCCAATTTTCCTGAAGAGATCTCTAGTCTTTCCCCTTCTGTTGTTTTCTTCTAGTTTGTACACTGTTCATTGAAGAAAGCCTTCTTGTCTCTCCATGATGTTCTTTGGAAATCTGCATTTAGTTGGATATACCTTTCCCTTTCTCCCTTGCTTTTTGCTTCTCTTCTTTCCTTAGTTATTTGTTAGGCCTCCTCAGATAACCACTTTGCCTTCTTACTTTTCTTTTTCTTTGGGATGGTTTTGTTCACTGCCTCCTGTACAATATTATTGACCTCCATCCATAATTCTTCAGGCACACTGTTTATAAGTTTTAATCCCTTGAATCTATTAATCACCTCCACTGTATATTCATAGGGTATTTGATTTAAGTTATACCTGTCTTGCCTAGTGGTTTCCCCCCACTTTCTTTAGTTTAAGCCTGAATTTTGCTATGAGAAGCTGATCATCTGAGCCACAGTCAGCTCCAGGTCTTGTTTTTGCTGACCATATACACCTTCTCCATCTTTGGCTACAAAGAATGTAATCAATTTGATTTCAGTATTGGCCATTTGGTGATGTCCATGTGTAAAGTCATCTCTTGTGTTGTTGAAAAGAGGTATTTGCTATGATCAGTGCATTCTCTTGGCAGAATTCAGTTAGCCTTTGCCCTACTTCCTTTTGTTCTCCAAACAAAATTATCTGTTACTCCAGGTATCTCTTGACTTCCTACTTTTACATTCCAATCCCCAATAATGAATAGAACATCTTTTTTTTTTTGTGTGTGTGTTAGTTCTTAGAGGTTTCCTAGGTCTTCATAGAACTGTTCAGCTTCTTTGGTATTGGTGGTAGGGGCATAGACTTGGATTACTGTGTTGTTGAATGGCTTGCTTTAGAAATGAGCCAAGATCATTCTGTCATTTTTGAGGCAGCACCCAAGTGCTACATCTTGGATTCTTTCATAGATTTTGAGGGCTACTTCATTTCTTCTATGGAATTCTTGCCCGCAGTAGTAGATATAATGATCATCTGAATTAAATTTTCCCATTCCCATTCCTGTCCATTTTAGTTCACTGATTCCTAAGATGTTGGTGTTTATTGCTTGACCACATCCAGTTAACCTACAGTGTCTACAGGGTATGTCTTTGCATATACACCTAGTCCTCAAAACCCTCCCAGTCAATCCCCTTTTCCCCTACCTCTGGGGCAACATACAGATCTCTCTCTATTTTCCTTTGACATAAAGGAAGAGTATGTTTCAGTGGCTACACAGGATGGGATAGGGTTTCTAGCAAAAGAGGCTGGACATGGTATAGCCTCAGGACAAGTAGACTGGAGATTTGGAAAGGGACCTCTTGTGGAAAGACGACTCTTTCAAGAGGGTGTGAGAAAGGCTATCAGGGTGTACCTGGAAAGGCTTAGATCAGTGTGGTTGGTGGGACTGGTGCAGACTGTAGCTACATCTAGGAGCTGTGGCTTAGACCCTTTGTGGTCCAGCCACCCACTCCAGAGAAATCTTGGAGCCAGGGGAAGGGTGGTGGAGCCCCACACATAGTCAACTGGTGACCTGTGTGGAAACACACAGTCTACCAAAATGCCCTGGCTGCCAGGCAGATCAAAGCTGCCATTCTCCCAAGCAACTTTCCATCACCTGCATTGTCCAGCTGGGAGCCAGTGGAGATCTGGCCGCAGTGCCTTGGTGGGAGGAGCCATGTAACCCAATGTTTCAGTGGATTTTAACAGCCAATACTTCCACCTTCTTGGGGAAAATTGCTTTGATGTAACAAGATGGTGTCATCACCATCTGATCTCTGCCACCTGAGGACAAGGGACCAGTATCTGGACAACCTCAAAGCATCCTCCTGAGACTTGTAGACAGTTGATGATCCTAGCAGCATCCATCCATGGGTACCACATGACAACCACCTTTAGTGTGTGCAGAAAATAAAACACACAGATCAACAACAGCCAATGCACACACGCATACACACAAGCATTATTTTTAATGAACCACTTGTGTAATGAGTCCCACTCCCAATTGTTTCTAATTAGGCTCACTGTCCTCATGTTAATCCACATGGCTGAAGTTTATAAACCTGAGTGGCAAAAGCTACATGAAAGATAGTTTTGTGTGCATATGTGTTTTTTAAATGTTTTAATTCTCCTGAGCCTAAACACAATGAAAAGTTTGTGATGGTTGCATTTTGAATCCAAAGCATTCCTTTCAAACCCAGCTGTGTCACAGGTTGACACATATATATTGTTCCTGAAATATCTTTCCAGTTGTCTTCCAGTTTTCTGAGTACAGGTCTTCTATCTTCTGGGTTAAATGTAAACCCTAGGTAATTTTGTTAATGTCATTGTCAATGGACGTTGTTTTCTCCATTTCTCATTCTGTTAGTTTACTGTGAGTATATAGAAATGCAACCAATTTCTGTAGATTAACTTTGCATCCTGCAACTTTTCTGATGAGTTTTATTTGTTTTTGGGTATCACCCTCAGCATTTTTTTTAATAGAATATAATTTCATCTACCAAGAGTGACAATTTTATGTTTCCCTCCAATATAAAATTCCTCTTACTACATTTTACTTTTTCTTTTTTCCCCCCATTTGACTGACTAGGACTCCCTAGACCATAGTAAACAAAAGTGGCAAGCATGGTCAGGGTTAGAGTTAGGTGTAAGCATAACTGACCTTCTTAGCCTTCCTCCCTCTCCATCTCTCTGAGGCCCCAGGAAGGACAGGATTTAGTCCAAGGTCACCTATGACTAAAGGAACTGAGATGAACCCTCAGTCCTGGGCACAAATTTGATACTATCTGTGTACCTTCTTTGCCCTGGTGTCTCTGCAGATCTTTTCCTATTTTTAATGCAAATGCTTGTGTTAGCATTCTTTGTATATTTTGAGGCAAATTCCTTATTAGCTATGTGTTTGCAGATATTTGCCTCCCAATTCATGGCTTCTCATTTGCTTTTCTGAAGAAGGTCTTCACATAGTAGGAATCTTTAAGTTCATCAAGTCCATGATATTCTTTGTGAATGGTCTTTGTGAATTGCCTTTTTGTGTTATGTGTTAAGCCTCAAAGCTCATGTCAATTTTCTACTACATTTCCTTCTCTAATTTTGCAAAGTTTTTCATTTAAAATATATCTCTGAATAACTTTGAGTTAATTTGGTGTAAGGTGTCAAGTTTGTATTGCATTCATTTCATCCCATGCCATTTCCAATGCATTGTTCCTGAACTATTTTGGAGACCTTATGGGATATTTGGCTCCACTTCAGTTTGAATGGATTCAGCAGTTCTGCCAGCAGGGAGAAATGTGTCCAGTGAAATGTGAGGTGCAGTCTGCACTTCCCACATTGGACACAGGGGGCTGCTGAGCCCCCTTCTCTGACTCACAGCTCATGCACATTCCACCACTGCCTTGGCTCTGGGCAGAGCAGAAAGGAGTTCTTTCTCCTCATGCACCTCTGGTGCTTCATTTTGAGATGCCAAGGGTGGGTGTCTAAGCTGACAGGAAACACTGCACGAGAATGGTAGTAGTATCCACTCTAAGGATCCGCACTACTAGTAACAGAATGCACCTGTGACACTTTGATGGGTCCTGCACATTGTTTCCCCAGTGAGTTGTGTCCAGTCACTCTTCCCTTAAGGAGATCTGCTGGGGTCTCTGCTCCCTCACGTGGTCCCCAGGGCTTGCTGTCACCAGACTAAACATCTATCACGGTGATGATAACCAATGCTGTCTCCACAGGGTTTGCATTTGCATGTGTCTTCATATGAGAGGCCAAGCAGCCTCTGAGCTACACTGGCCATAGGCATTGCCTCTGACTGAAACTGTACGTCTTTGTTCTGTTTCTTTTCAGAACTTTGATTTTCAAGAGGTTTTGGGGGGCACAAGGATGTTAGGTCTGTCTCTGGTCTTGTGTTATGAGAACTGCCTTTCCAGTTGGTGCTGTGGTTTGTCTTTCCAGCTGTCTTCCTTGGTTAACTGTGGTTTATTTGTTTGCTTGTGCCAGAAAGAGGACTCAGCTTTCCTCTTTTTTTCTGGCTAGGATGTCATACTTAGAATGACAGTGCCTACCCTGAGATCATCCACACACTTGCTAAAAGCTTCATTTTCATTTTGAATCCATCTGTACTTCCCTTTCAAATAACAAAATGCTTCTTTAAAAGAGAACAAAAAATAACAATTCACCAGTGTCCTCTTAAAATATGTGGGCAGACTCAAATGACTACTTTTTGATAGGAAACATCTAGAATAAGTAAAGAACCAGAGAAAGAAAGAGGATTAGGGTTTGTCAGGGGCTAGTGGAGGGAGGAAACTGGGGAAGGGCATGCTTTGAATACAGAGTTTCTTTGTACAGTGAAGAATGAAGGGTCTGAAACTAGACAGTTGTGATGATTGTGGAGCGTGGTGAAGGAACTGCTCCTATACTGTAAAATTTAAAATGGAATGTATGGGAATTTTATTATTTTCAACTTAAAAACCAAAGTACAGAATGCTATAAGCAATGTGAAAGAAAACAACAAAATTGCACAACAACCAGATGAAAACAATCACAGGGGAAGGGAAGTCAGTTTTGGGTGGAGGAGTGTGTTGATGGTGTATGTCAGGAGCAGACACTGATGGTGAGTGCAGAGCTGGCTCTGCATCCGGGGGTGGTGTTTCCAGCAATGGCTTTTGATCTCCTGAAAAAGCAGGTGCATGTTCTGCATGAAGGGTGGTGAATTTTGACTGGTTCTTAGTCTTCTGCAGGCCCACATGCAGATTCTTCCTGCTGAAGTAACAAATCATCCTTTGTCTTGGTGTTTCTTGCAGGATATGGCTTAGGTTTGGATTTCCCTTTAGTATGTCCCTGGGCACTGCACTGGCACCTAACTCCTGAAAATATATAAGTCATGGAAGTGGTGCTGTGAGAGAGGAAAAGCTTACCCACATATTTGCCTTTCCATGTGTTTTCCAAGGAAGAAATCTCTGGCTGCAGGTGAGTTAAGTGGGAGATTCATTACCAGAACAGATTTCCTGTTGCATGCCTGGATGAGCATTGGCTGGTGTAGATGATATAGAAAAGAAAAGGAAAAAAGAAAAAAAAGACACGATATGTTAGCATTTCCTCATCATCCAATAAAAATTAAAATTAGCCAAACAGTGTCTTCTATATTAAATTTCAACAATAGAGACATAGAAGGAATCAACTTAAATGTAATAAAGCTACTCAACTTCTGTAGTGGTGCCCGATGACCTTGTCACTTTGATCTATTTCTCCATAAGATAGAAAGAAAAAGGAAGATTGTAATCAATATGTCTCTTCTAGGCACTGTACACATCTTGGTGTCTTGCAGGCCCTGTGATGGTGAAATGAATACTTATAGACAGTTCTGGAGGATGTATCATCTTTTAAAACTGTCTCTTTTCACATAAAGGAGTCAACTTATGGAATGAAATGGCTCAAATGACTTCTATTTCCCCTGCCAGCATACTCTATTCTTCCTGCACAGGCAAGAATGAATGTGCAGAATGAAAGAAAGTGAGGAAAATGGTATATGAAAAGTCTACTAACTGATCCCATGGGTCAGAATAGAATAGGAACAATTTCCTCACATAGAAAGGTATTGAGACAGATCAAGGTTGCCCAGGAGGGAAAAATAAGGGAACCAGGAAGGAATCACCCGCATATGGTTGCAGGCTTCTGGCTTGCAAGACTAGAGCACTGGGTCTTGCACCTCCTTGCAGACTGCTGCTGTCCCACTTGGAGTCTCCTGGTAAATTTCTCTCCTGCTCTTCTTGCCTAAAAAAAAAAAAAAAAAAGTCCTGTTTTAGTGGCAGAATCCCAATCTCCTTGTCCCAATGGGGACAATCAATTACCTGTACCAGCCCCTTTCCCAATTTGACAGTGACTCAAGAAGGGAAAGCCTGTGCCTGTGTAAAGTATGCCTCTTCTTTCAGCTCATATCTTTCCCCCAACTCCACAGAGATCCCTCCAGATTTCCCCAGAAAGATTTCTTTTTATTAGTCTCCATTGCTTGCATGCCTAACATGTCCAAGGATGCATGTGTTCTCCATATCCCTTAGTGATTTTAAGGCACAGAGTGAGCTCCTGAGTGTGGCCCCTTGCAGATAGAACCCCTGTCTCTGTTTTTCCAGTTTCTCTATCTCTGCCTAGAGACAGGTCAGCACATGTGGGGAAAGAGCAAATTAGTCAAAATGGCATGGTCAGGGTCTCTTGCCCCACGTTTTGTAAATAATGACTATGTAACAACTGAGATCATTTATAGCACTGCATCATGAGGTGCTCGCTTGATCTTGAGCTATTTCATGTTGTAAGGATATATGAGCTCCACCTAAAAACAGGCAGCATTACTGTGCATCATGGCTGTGTCCAGGATCAGCCATGAGAGGAGAGAACGTAAAGTGTCTAGTGCTCCAGCTGCTGCATCAGCTAGGAGAGAATAAATGTGTCTGCTGTTCCTATGGCTTCTTGAGTCTTCTTCTTAGCTCATGCCTTGCCTACCCTGGGTTCAGCAGACAGTGTGCACAGTGTGACAGAGCAGGACAATTGGCATCATGAACAGGGGCAGTGATACAACACACAATGTAGAAAAGGAGAGAAACCATCCCCAGGGGTATCAACCCAAAGACCAGTGACCACATCCCACGGTGGTCACCTCTGACTTTGATCCTTCTCTCTCTCTCAGCAATATGAGAGGTTGGTGGGCTCTTTAGGACCTGCAGTTTCCATGGTCCCAGGTTCTCCTTGCTGAATCTGGAACCCAAGGGCCGGGGAGCTAGGGTCCCTTGCCAGCACTTCATGAGGTACCTGAGGCTACTGGCCTTGTGCAGTCCTTAAACTTCACCTGTGGGTGAAGGAGAAAATGGTCAGTGGGTCAGAAATCACAGGCGCCTGTCCTAAGTGAATACCAGCATATATTTACTGGGATGAATGCTAGTTCTGGAGAAAGAACAGATGCGTGGGGTTCATTAAGTGCCAGGATATTTATGCTATTGTGGTGTTTCCCAAAGCCTTTGTTCAGGACCATCAAAGGAGGAAGCATTGGCTATCTAAGTCAATATAAATATCTGGATATAAATATTTGGGGGTGGGGTGAGAGAAGACAGGCTGAACATAACACCGAGGAGGAGTCATTGCTTCCTCCCAATCTCCGAATGGCCCGGTGTGCCTGGGATGAGGTTTCAAAACAGTTGTCTTTGAATGGCAGTGGGTAATTGTTGTTTTTGGACCCATAATATTGAACATTCAAACCTATGTCTGCAGTGACTCCAGCTGGATCTCCATAGGCCTAAATCTCCACTTACCCTAGGATCTTCTTCCTGAGATGGGGGAGCTTTCTGCTTTACTGCTCTTTGGTGTTGCTTTTTCACCTTCTGGGCTTGAAAGGGTCTGAAGAGCCTGTGTTGTGGGTAATGACCAGTCATATTCCAAACTTCCTTGGGGTCTCAGGTCAAACTTAATTTGTAGATTTACCCTGGGGAACAAAAAAGAGAGAGGAATCTTTCATGTTTATCCAGAGAACACAAGTCACCCACTCTCACTCATCTTCAAAGGAAAATCACAGAACCTCAGAACCAATACAAAAATACTAGCTTCTTCCTAATAGAATTTCTAATGCTCAGACTTTCTAATGCTCAGACTTTCTAATCTCAGAATTTCTAATGCTCTATTATCTCATGAATACCTAGGCATACCTTAGAAATGTGATGTACACGGAAACTTCAGAAATAACTGAATCTGGATTGACCTTATTGAAAGAAAGGTTAAGTTGGGAAACTTAGGCTATTTCTATTCCAATGCAACTGAAGAGGAAAAAAAAAAAAGAGGAAGAAAATATTTCCACAAGCCACCACACATAATGATACTGTGGGAATGCTACCTAAAATATGGTACAATTCTCTCAAGTTTATAAAACTGCAATAAAGATATATATATATATATATATATATATATATATATATATATATATATATTTGCTTTCTACATACTCAATCTTCACTTTATTTTTTTAATTTTTTTCATTTATTTTTATTAGTTGGAGGCTAATTACTTTACAATATTGAAGTGGGTTTTGCCATACATTGACATGAATCAGCCATGGATTTGCATGTATTCCCCATCACGATCCCCCCTCCCACCTCCCTCTCCACCCGATTCCTCTGGGTCTTCCCAGTGGACCACCCCTGAGCACTTGTCTCATGCATCCAACCTGGGCTGGTGATCTGTTTCACCCTAGATAATATACATGTTTCGATGCTGTTCTCTTGAAACATCCCACCCTCGCCTTCTCCCACAGAGTCCAAAAGTCTGTCCTGTACATCTGTGTCTCTTTTGCTGTTTTGCATATAGGGTTATCATTACCATCTTTCTAAATTCCATATATATGCATTAGTATACTGTAATGTTCTTTATCTTTCTGGCTTACTTCGCTCTGTATAATGGGCTCCAGTTTCATCCATCTCATTAGAATTGATTCAAATGAATTCTTTTTAATGGCTGAGTAATATTCCATGGTGTATATGTACCACAGCTTCCTTATCCATTCGTCTGCTGATGGGCATCTAGGTTGCTTCCATGTCTTGGCTATGATAAACAGTGCTGTGATGAACATTGGGGTGCACGTGTCTCTTTCAGATCTGGTTTCCTTGGTGCAGGGTGTGGAGAAAAGGGAACCCTCTTACACTCTTGGTGGGAATGCAAACTAGTACAGTCACTATGGAGAACAGTGTGGATATTTCTTAAAAAACTGAAAATAGAACTGCCATATGGCCCAGCAATAAAGATATTTTGACAAAGAATGGCAGAAATTATTTAGAATGTCAATGTCTATAGAAAACCTAATCATATTTACTGCTATTCATATGGTGTTCCACATAAATCAGGATGCTCATTTATGAGTTCTTTGCATTCAGGTACATTTCAGGGAAAGGTGCATTTTGTATTTTATTGGTATTTGTTTGAAAGTTCCCTTTAAAAGTAAAGAATTTAGTTCACTAATTTGTACCACACACAAAACTCAAATACATACCAATCAAAATGAAATCAAGGACTTGACTCTAATATTCCTAGAGCAAAAGCTAGTTTCAACAATCCTCGACAGACATATATATCTGAAAATAAACAAGTAAGAAATAAATAAGCATGCCTTCAATAGAAAATTTTTCACCCATGACAAAGATGAAATGTCAACAAATTCCTGGAAATGATGAACCTAAAATGTAGTATGGTCACAAAGATGTCAGAAACAGAAGACAAAATCTATTATTTAAAATAAGTCGTGGACCAAAACAAAAAAAAGGAAAACAAAGACAAAGTAAATTAAAACTTTCATGAAGAAATCAAAATATAAAAAGGAAAAAAAAGCAATTTGCATCTTCACAGAGCTGAACTCTGCATTCCTACAGGGAGGATTCTCAAAGGAAGTGTGCCAAGAGAAATAGAGAATAACAAGATGATATTACCAAGGAAAAAATAGTTGCTTGGCTCTTGAGCATGTCTATGAAAAAGAGAAATTAAAATACGGTGTTGTACAAATGAAACATCTCAACTTTATTCTTGTGATTTTGGTTTAAATATATAAAATCAAAGGCTGTTATTTCATTGCCTAAAAACACTTCACAGTGTATTTTCAGTGCTGTCATACTTTTCTAACATAAAGCAGACAGCATACATAGACCAAACCAATCTAAAATTCAGCTCTGCTTCTGCTATCTGTAACTAGATTCTCAGAAAGGTGGGTGATGGATAAACTGCACTAGAAAGACTACATCATTCAAGAGATTGGGGAGGGATGAGTAGAAAAACTTTGCTTCACTGGTGTTCAGTTCAGTTCAGTCACTCAATCATGCCTGATTCTTTGCAACCCCATGGACTACAGCACGCCAGGCCTCCCTGTCCATCACCAACTCTCGGAGTTTACTCAAACTCATTTCAATTGAGTCAGTGATGCCATCCAACCACCTCATCCTCTGTTGTCCCCTTCTCCTAATGCCTTCAATCTTTCCCAGATTCAGGGTCTTTTCTTTCTTTCTTTTTTTTTTTATTTGTAGTGAATTTTGTCATACATTGAAATGAAACAGCCATGGGTTTACATGTGTTCCCCATCCCGATTCCCCTCCCACCTCCCTCTCCACCCGCTCCTTCTAGGTTTTCCCAAATGCACCAGGTCCGAGCGCTTGTCTCATGCATCCAACCTGGGCTGGTGATCTGTTTCACCCTAGATAATATACATGTTTTGATGCTGTTCTCTTGAAACATCCCACCCTCACCGTCTCCCACAGAGTCTAAAAGACTGTTCTATAAATATGTGTCTTTTTTTTTTCTGTTCTGCAAATAGGGTTATCATTAACATCTTTCTAAATTCCATATATATGTGTTAGTATATTGTAATGGTCTTTATCTTTCTGGCTTACTTCACTCTGTATAATGGGTTCCAGTTTTATCCATCTCATTAGAATTGATTCAAATGAATTCTTTTTAATGGCTGAGTAATATTCCATGGTGTATATGTACCACAGCTTCCTTATCCATTCGTCTGCTGATGGGCATCTAGGTTGCTTCCATGTCCTGGCTATGATAAACAGTGCTGCGATGAACATTGGGGTGCACGTGTCTCTTTCAGATCTGGTTTCCTTGGTGTGTATGCCCAGAAGTGGGATTGCTGGGTCATAGGGCAGTTCTATTTCCAGTTTTAAAAGAAATCTCCACTGTTTTCCATAGTGGCTGTACTAGTTTGCATTCCCACAAACAGTGTAAGAGGGTTCCCTTTTCTCCACACCCTCTCCAGCATTTATTGCTTGTAGACTTTTGGATAGCAGCCATCCTGATTGGCGTGTAATGGTACCTCATTGTTGTTTTGATTTGCATTTCTCTGATAATGAGTGATGTTGAGCATCTTTTCATGTGTTTCTTAGCCATCTGTATGTCTTCCTTGGAGAAGTGTCTGTTTAGTTCTTTGGCCCATTTTTTGATTGGATCATTTATTTTTCTGGAGTTGAGCTGGAGGAGTTGCTTGTATATTTTTGAGATTAATCCTTTGTCTGTTGCTTCGTTTGCTATTATTTTCTCCCAATCTGAGGGCTGTCTTTTCACCTTGCTTATAGTTTCCTTTGCTGTGCAAAAGCTTTTAAGTTTCATTAGGTCCCATTTGTTTATTTTTGCTTTTGTTTCTAATATTCTGGGGTGTGTGTCATAGACGATCCTGCTGTGATTTATATTGGAGAGTGTTTTGCCTATGTTCTCCTCTAGGAGTTTTATAGTTTCTGGTCTTACATTTAGATCTTTAATCCATTTTGAATTTATTTTTGTGTATGGTGTTAGAAAGTGTTCTAGTTTCATTCTTTTACAAATGGTTGGCCAATTTTCCCAGCACCACTTGTTAAAGAGGCTATCTTTTTTCCATTGTATATCCTTGCCTCCTTTGTCGAAGATAAGGTGACCATATGCTCGTGGATTTATCTCTGGACTTTCTATTCTGATCCATTGATCTATATATCTGCCTTTGTGCCAATACCATACTGTCTTGATGACTGTGGCTTTGTAGTCTAGTCTGAAGTCAGGCAGGTTGATTCCTCCAGTTCCCTTCTTCTTTCTCAAGATTACTTTGGCTATTAGAGGTTTTTTGTATTTCCATACAAATTGTGAAATTATTTGTTCTAGTTCTGTGAAAAATACCGTTGGTAGCTTGATAGGGATTGCATTGAATCTGTAGATTGCTTTGCGTAGTATGGCCATTTTGACAATGTTGATTCTTCCAATCCATGAACACGGTATATTTCTCCATCTGTTTGTGTCTTCTTTGATTTCTTTCATGAGTGATTTATAGTTTTCTATGTATAAGTCTTTTGTTTCTTTAGGTAGGTATATTCCTAAGTATTTTATTCTTTTTGTTGCAGTGGTGAATGGTATTGTTTCCTTAATTTCTCTTTCTGTTTTCTCATTGTTAGTGTATAAGAATACAAGAGATTTCTGTGTGTTAATTTTATATCCTGCAACTTTACTATATTCGTTGATTAGCTCTAGTAATTTTCTGGTAGAGTCTTTAGGGTTTTCTATATATAGCATCATGTCATCTGCAAACAGCGAGAGTTTCACTTCTTCTTTTCCTTTCTGGATTCCTTTTACTTCTTTTTCTGCCCTGATTGCTGTGGCCAACACTTCCAAAACTATGTTGAATAGAAGTGGTGAGAGTGGGCACCCTTGCCTTGTTCCTGATTTTAGGGGAAATGCTTTCAATTTTTTGCCATTGAGGGTAATGCTTGCTGTGTGTTTGTCATATATAGCTTTTATTATGTTGAGGTATATTCCTTCTATTCCTGCTTTCTGGAGAGTTTTGATCATAAATGGACGTTGAATTTTGTCAAAGGCTTTTTCTGCATCTATTGAGATAATCATATGGTTTTTATCTTTCAGTTTGTTAATGTGGTGTATCACATTGATTGATTTGCGGATATTAAAGAATCCTTGCATTCCTGGGATAAAGCCCACTTGGTCATGGTGTATGATTTTTTTAAATATGTTGTTGGATTACGTTCGCTAGAATTTTGTTAAGGATTTTTGCATCTATGTTAATCAGTGATATTGGCCTGTAGTTTTATTTTTTTTTGTGGCATCTTTATCTGGTTTTGGAATTAAGGTGATGCTGGCCTCATAGAATGAGTTTGGAAGTTTACCTTCTTCTGCTATTTTCTGGAAGAGTTTGAGTAAGATAGGTGTTAGCTCTTCTCTAAATTTTTGGTAGAATTCAGCTGTGAAGACATCTGGTCCTGGGCTTTTGTTTGCTGGAAGATTTCTGATTCCAGTTTCGATTTCCTTGCTTGTGATGGGTTTGTTAAGATCTTCTATTTCTTCCTGGTTCAGTTTTGGAAAGTTATACTTCTCTAAGAACTTGTCCATTTCTTCCAAGTTGTCCATTTTATTGGCATAGAGCTGCTGGTAGTAGTCTCTTATGATCCTTTGTATTTCAGTGTTGTCTGTTGTGATCTCTCCATTTTCGTTTCTAATTTTGTTAATTTGGTTCTTCTCTCTTTGTTTCTTAATGAGTCTTGCTAATGTTTGTCAGTTTTGTTTATTTTTTCAAAAAACCAGCTTTTAGCTTTGTTGATTTTTGCTATGGTCTCTTTAGTTTCTTTGCATTTATTTCTGCCTTAATTTTTAACCTTTCTTTCCTTCTACTAACCCTGGGGTTCTTCATTTCTTTCTTCTCTAGTTGCTTTAGGTGTAGGGTTAGGTTATTTATTTGACTGTTTTCTTGAGGTAGGCCTGTAATGCTATGAATCTTCCCCTTAGCACTGCTTTTACAGTGTTCCATAGGTTTTGGGTTGTTGTGTTTTCATTTTCATTCGTTTCTATGCATATTTTGATTTCTTTTTTGATTTCTTCTATGATTTGTTGGTTATTCAGAAGCGTGTTGTTTAGCCTCCATGTGTTTCAATTTTTAATAATTTTTTTCCTGTAATTGAGATCTAATCTTA
Organism: Hydropotes inermis; assembly: GCA_020226075.1. Taxonomy (NCBI): domain Eukaryota; kingdom Metazoa; phylum Chordata; class Mammalia; order Artiodactyla; family Cervidae; genus Hydropotes; species Hydropotes inermis. The sequence continues at coordinate 56,850,822 of CM035289.1, forward strand.
CTACACTGTGGTCAGAAAAGATGACTGGAATGATTTTAATTTTTTTAAATTTACCAAGACTAGATTTATGGCCCAGGATGTGATCTATTCTGGAGAAGGTTCTGTGTGCACTTGAGAAAAACGTGAAGTTGATTGTTTTGGGGTGAAACGTCCTATAGATGTCAGTAAGATCTAGCTGGTCCATTGTGTCCTGTAAAGTTTGTGTTTCCTTGTTAATTTTCTGATTAGTTGATCTATCCATAGTTGTGAGTGGGGTATTAAAGTCTCTCACTGTTACTGTGTTACTCTTAATTTCCTCTTTCATCCTCGTTAGTACTTGCCTTACATATTGCAGTGCTCCTATGTTGGGTGCATATATATTTTTAATTGTTTTATCTTCTTCTTGAATTGATCCTTTGATCATTATGTAGTGTCCTTCTTTGTCTCTTTTCACAGCCTTTATTTGAAAGTCTATTTTATCTGATCATGAGTATTGCAACTCCTGCTTTCTTTTGGTCTCTGTTTGCATGAAATATTTTTTTCCAGCCCTTCACTTTTAGTCAGTATGTGTCCCTTGTTTTGAAGTGGGTCTCTTGTAGACAGCATATATAGGGATCTTGTTTTTGTATCCATTCAGCCAGTCTTTGTCTTTTGGTTGGGGCATTCAACCCACTGACATTTAGGGTAATTAGTGATAGGTATGGTCCCGTTGCTATTTAGTTTGCTGTTTTGGGGTTCACGTTTATACAAGCTTTCTGTGTTTCCTGTCTAGAGAAGATCCTTTAGCATTTGTTGAAGAGCTGGTTTGGTGGTGCTGAATTCTCTCAGCTTTTGCTTGTCTGTAAAGCTTCTGAGTTCTCCTTCATATCTGAATGAGATCTTTGCTGGGTACAGTAATCTTGGCTGTAGGTTATTCTCTTTCATTACTCTTAGTATGTCCTGCCATTCCCTTCTGGCCTGAAGGGTTTCTATTGATAGATCAGCTGTTATTCTTATGGGAATCCCTTTATGTGTTATTTGTTGTTTCTCTCTTGCTGCTTTTAATAGTTATTCTTTGTGTTTGATATTTGTTAACTTGATTAATATGTGTCTTGGCGTATTTTGCCTTGGGTTTATCCTGTTTGGCACTCTCTGGGTTTCTTGGACTTGGATGGCTATTTCCTTACCCATTTTAGGGAAATTTTCAGCTATTATCTCCTCGAGTAACTTCTCGTGGCCTTTCTTTTTGTCTTCTTCTTCTGGGACTCCTATGATTCGAATGTTGAGGTGTTTCACATTGTCCCAGTGGTCCCTGAGGTTGTCCTCATTTTTTTAATTCTTTTTTCTTTTTTCCTCTCTGCTTCATTTATTTCCACCATTTTATCTTCTACCTCACTTATAGTGTCTCTGTCTCTGTTATTCTACTCATGGTTCCCTCCAGAGTGATTTTGATCTCATTTATTGCATTACTCATTTTTAATTGACTCTTTTTTATATCTTCTATGTCCTTGTTAAACATTTCTTGCATCTTCTCAATCGTTGTCTCCAGGCTATTTATTTGTAACTCCATTTTGCTTTCAAGATTTTGGATCATTTTCCTTATCATTATTTGAAATTCTTTTTCAGACTGATTCCTTATCTCCTCCTCTTTTGTTTGATTTGGTGGGCATTTTTCATGTTCCTTTACTTGTTGGGTATTTCTCTGCCTTTTCATCTTGTTTATATTGCTGTGTCTGGAGTGAGCTTTCTGTATTCTGCTGGTCTGTGGTTCCTTTTTATTGTGAAGATTTTACCCAGTGGGTGGTGTTGGACGATTGGCTTGTCAAGGTTTCCTGGTTAGGGAAGCTTGTGTTAGTGTTCTGGTGCATGGAAATGGGTTTCTTCTCTCTGGAGTGCAATGAAGTGCCCAGTGATGAGTTTTGCAATGGGTCTATGTGTTAGGTGTGACTTTGGGCAGCCTGTATGTTGACACTTAGGTCTATGTTCCTGCGTTACTATAGAATTTATGTAGTATGTCTTGTCCTGGAGCTTCTTGGCTCTTGGGTGGTGGTTGGTTTTGGTGTAGGTATGGGGGCTTTTGGATGGTCTCTTATTCCTTAATGTTCTGTGTAGTCAGGAATTTTATGGTTTTCTCAGGTTTTGGGCTTAAGTCTTCTGCCTCTGGATTTCAGTTTTATTCTACCGATAATCTCAAGACTTCTCCAACTATGCAGCACTGGTAATAAAACTTCCAGTTTAATGGTGAAAAGATTTACCACCATGAGGGACCACCAAAGAGGTTCACAGAGTTACATGAAGAATAGGAGAGGGAGGAAAGAGATAGAGGTATGCAGATGAGGAGAAAGGGGGACTCGAGGAAAGAGACAGATCTACAGTTATCTGTTCTCAAAGTGTTCTCTGTAGCCCAGACACCCACAAAGATTCACAGAATTGGATTGGGAAGAGACCGGGAAAGGAGGAAATAGAGTTGTTCTGAGGTAGAAAACAGAGAGTCAAAAGTGGAAGAGAGTAATCAACACACTCCTGAATAGAAATGGGAATTGAATATTGGATTCTTAAGTGTCCAACATTTATATCACATACTGATAAACAAAGATTAAAAAATTTATCATAGAGATTAGACTCTTAGAAATAAAATATTTAAAAACAAAAACAAAAACCCAAAATTTAGAAATATATATGGAGTTCAGTTTAAAAATAGGGCTTCTCTCTCTCTCTTCTTTTTTTTTTTCCTTTTTTTTTTTTTGGCAAGGTTATTTTGAGATGAAAATGAAAATTAAGGAATAATAGAGGAGTATTAGAGGACTTTAAAAGGAAATAGGAGAGAAAAACAAGCAAAAGAAAAGAAAGAAAAGAAAAAAGAAAAAAGAAAAACAAAGAAACGAAAAAAGAAAAACAAATTTTTTCCCTAATTGAAAAAAATCATAAAGATATATGAAAATGAAAGTTTAGGAGTAATGGGGGAGTAGTAGGGAAGTTTAAAAGAAAATAAAAGAGAAAAAATTGAAAAAAAAAGAAAAAAATTAAAAATTTTTTTTTTTAAATTTAACAACAACAAAATATGCAAATATATCTAGGAATTTCTCTGGAGCTGTTGCAGTCAGTGTAGGTTCAGTTCAATTTTAGATAGCTCCTTTTTCCAGCTTACAGTTCTCAATATCTATAGGCCCCTTCCTTTGTAGTCGGTGTTGCCTTCAGGGATTTTAACCTGTTGCACCGGACCTTTCTGAAGCGATTCCCTTTGTTTATTTGGCTTCTGTTTGCCCTCTCTTCGGTGTGTAATTTCTGCCCTGACACAGGCCGGCAGAGGTGATCTCTTATTTAGGTTTGCTAGTTCAATTCAGTCCTGTTGCGGGGAGGGCGGGGCGCTGCAGGCAGATGTCGCTGTGTGTGGGGAGCACTCGCTGTGTTCTGGCCAGGCAGCCAGAAGTTTTGGCGGCCTCTCCCCGGGTGCGGCGCTCCTTTTCCCCCCGCAGCGGGCAGCCCAGGCGGCCAGAGGTTCGGGCGGCCTCTTCCCGGGTGCTGCGCGCCTTTTCCCTCCACGGCGAGCGTCTCCGGTGGCCAGAGGTTTGCGCGTGTTCTCCCCGGGCACGGTGCACCTTTTCCCTCCGCGGGGAGCGGCTTGGGCAGCCAGAGGTTCGGGCGGCCTCTCCCCGGGCACGGTGCGCCTTTTCCCTCCGCGGCTAGTGGCCCGGGCAGCCAGGGGCTTGTGTCCACTCTCCTCTGGGTGAGGTGCACCTTTTCCCTCTGCTGCGAGAAGCCTGGGCAGCCAGAGGTTTGGCGCCCTCTCCAAGGGCGCCCCGCGCCTTTTCCCTCCGAGGCCCCAGCGTGTGCCGCCGGTCGGGTCTCAGGAAGTCTTTAGATAGGAACCCGGGCCTGTTTGCCGGGTGGGAGGGGGTGGATTCTCTGGGGCTGAGTTTGCCCCTTTCCCCTCCCTCTGCCTCCTACCTTCAGTGGGGATGGGGCGGCTCTTCCCTGGAATTTCTCAGTCCCTTTGTTTTGTGAACTGCCGGTGGTGTGTTCCAGCCTGTTAATTTTTCTCTCACTCTCCCACAGTTTAAAAAAAATCTCCCTCCGACTGCTCTCAGGGCCTTCTGGCCAGTCCTTACCCTAAGGAATGCCGCCGGCTCCTCTCCCTTCCGCCCCCTCTTGCTGGTGGCGGGTGCGGGCGTCTGGGGTACTTTTCTGCTGGGAGTTGCTTTTAGGCACGTAATCTGTGGGCCTTATTTAATTTCTCCTCAGGGTCTTTTCCAATGAGTCAGTTCTTTGCATCAGATGGCCAAAGTACTGGAGCTTCAGCTTCAACACCAGTCCTTTCTATTAATATTCAGGACTGATTTCCTATAGGTTGAACTGGTTGGATCTCCTGCAGTCCAAGAAACTCTCAAGAGTCTTCTCCAACACCACAATTCAAAAGCATCAATTCTTCAGCATTTAGCTTTCTTCATAGTACAACTCACACATTCATACATGACTACTGGAAAAACCATAGCCTTGACTCGACAGAACTTTGTTGGCAAAATAATGTCTGCTTTTTAATACGCTGACAGGTTGGTGACCAGGAACTGACTGTGGCGCAGATCATGAACTCCTTATTGCCAAATTCAGACTTAAATTGAAGAAAGTATGGAAAACCACTAGACCATTCAGGTATAACCTAAATCAAATCCCTTTTGATCATACAGTGGAAGTGAGAAAGAGATTTAAAGGAAAAATCTGATACAGTACTTGATGAATTATGGATGGAGGTTTGTGACATTGAGACATTGAGACAGGGATCAAAACCATCCCCATGGAAAAGAAATACAAAAAAGCAAAATGGCTGTGTGAGGAGGCCTTACAAATAGCTGTGAAAAGAAGAGAAGTGAAAAGCAAAGGAGAAAAAGAAAGATATACCCATTTGAATGCAGAGTTCCAAAGAATAGCAAGGAGAGATAAGAAAGCCTTCGTCATTGATCAATGCAAAGAAATAGAGAAAAACAATAGAATTGGAAAGACTAGAGATCTCTTCAAGAAAATTAGAGATTCCAAGGGAACATTTCATGCAAAGATGCGCTCAATAAAGGACAGAAGTGGTAGGGACCTAATAGAAGCAGAAGATATTAAGAAGAGGTGGCAAGAATACACAGAAGTCCTGTACATAAAAGATATTAACAACCCAGATAATCATGATGATGTGATCACTCACCTAAAGCCAGACATCCTGGAATGTGAAGTCAAGTGGGCCTTAGGAAGCATCACTATGAACAAAGCTAGTGGAGGTGACAGAATTCCAGTTGAGCTATTTCAAATCCTGAGAGATGATGCTGTCAAAGTGATGCACAATATGTCAGCAAATTTGGAAAACTCATCAGTGGCCACAGGACTGGAAAAGGTCAGTTTTCATTCCAATTCCAAATAAGGGCAATGCCAAAGATTGTTCAAACTACTGCACAATTGCACTCATCTCACATGGTAGTAAAGTAATGCTCAAAAAGTAATTCTCCAAGCCAGGCTTCAGCAATACGTGAACTGTGAACTTCCAGATGTTCAAGCTGATTTTACAAAAGGCAGAGGAACAGAAATCAAATTGCCAACATCCTCTGTATCATCAAAAAAGCAAGAAAGTTCCAGAAAAACTTCTATTTCTGCTTTATTGACTATGCCAAAGCCTTTGACTGTATGGATCACAATAAACTATGGAAAATTCTGAAAGAGATGGGAATTCCAGACCACCTGACCTGCCTCTTGTGAAACCTATATGCAGGCCAAGAGGCAACAGTTAGAACTGGACATGGAACAACAGACTGGTCCCAAATAGGAAAAGGAGTAGGTCAAGGCTGTATATTGTCACCCTGCTTATTTAACTTATATGCAGGGTACATCATAAGAAATACTGCGCTAGAAGCACAGGCTGGAATCAAGACTGCTGGGAGAAATATCGATAACCTCAGATATGCAGATGACACCACCCTTATGGAAGAACGTGAAGAGGAACTAAAAAGACTCTTGATGAAAGGAACAGAAGAGAGTGAAAATGTTCGCTTAAAGCTCAGCATTCAGAAAACTAAGATCATGGCATCTGGTCCCATCACTTCATGGCAAATAGATAGGGAGACAGTGGAAACTGACTTTATTTTTCTGGGCTCCAAAATCACTGCAGATGGTGATTGCAGCCATGAAATTAAAAGATGCTTACTCCTTGGAAGGAAAGTTATGACCAACCTAGCTAGATTCATATTAAAAAGCAGAGACATTACTTTGCCAACAAAGATCCGTCTAGTCAAGGCTATGGTTTTTCCAGTGGTCATGTATGGATGTGAGAGCTGGACTGTGAAGAAAGCTGAGCATTGAAGAATTGATGCTTTTGAACTGTGGTGCTGGAGAAGACTCTTGAGAGTCTCTTACACTGCAAGGAGATCCAATCAGTCCATCCCAAAGGACAGCAGTCCTGGGTGTTCATTGGAAGGACTGATGTTGAAGCTGAAACTCCAATACTTTGCCCAACTCGTGCGAAGAGTTGACTCATTGGAAAAGACTCTGATGCTGGGAGGGATTGGGAGCAGGAGGAGAAGGGGACGACAGAAGATGAGATGGCTGTATGGCACCACTGACTCGATGGACATGAGTTTGGGTAAGCTCTGGGAGTTGATGATGGACAGGGAGACCTGGCATGATGTGATTCATGGGGTCGCAAAGAGTTGGACACAACTGAGTGACTGAACAGAACTGAACTGAGGTTGGTCATAATTTTTCTTCCAAGGAGTAAGTGTCTTTTAATTTCATGGCTGCAGTCGCCATCTGGATTGATTTTGGAGCCCCCCAAAATTCACTAGCTAACTTTTATAGGACTTTAAGTTCATGTTACCTTCTGAAGTGTAACTTTAAGGATCATGTTCCCCCATGATCCTCCTTTCCCAATTTTTTAAAAACACTTTACATCAAAGGAAGCACCTGTCATTTGGTATTAGTTGCTTTAATATGCATTTTGAGCTTAGCAGTATAAAGTGTCTATCTTCACCCCATACTTATTTTCTGAAAGAGTAACAAAGGACTTTTTATGTATGCCTATTTTTTTATGAATTTCACACAACATTTACACTGGTAAAATCTATCTAACATACAATTCACTATTTACACATCTGCTGCTGCTGCTAAGTCACTTCAGTCATGTCTGACTGTGTGACCCCATAGACAGCAGCTCACTAGGCTCCTCTGTTCCTGGGATTCTCCAGGCAAGAATACTGGAGTGGGTTGCTATTTCCTTCTCCATATTACACATCACTTGGAGGTTATTTCTTATGGGGTGTTCAATGTAATATTTATCTAATTTTTGTTCACAAATACAACAGTCACACAAACAAATATGGGATTCCTTTCTGTAATACATTAGCACAGGTATTAAACAGGGTATGCTGACTTCTTGAGAAATACACTTTCCCATGTATAGCAGATGATCGTACTGTGCTCAACAGATTTACATAAGCAAAATTTATCCTCCACTAGATTGGTAGCTTTATTACCATGTATTGGAAGTCTCTTTCCTCTTTGATCTTCTGGAGTGATAAGACTTTAATTCCTTACAGTAACATATATTCAAATAAAGAGGTTTCAGGTAAGAATGAATACAAAACAACTTGGCCCTCAAAACTTATAGAAAAAATGGCTTTAGCATTGAGTCTTGGTTCTGTCAGGGATACTTAAGAATCACACTACTGAGTTCAAGGTCCTTTCATGGTCATTCTCATGAAATAAGGCACATGAAGAAATAAATATCTTATGAGTCTTGATTTCTGAACTACCTATTCATGCAAAAAAATTTTGATCATTGTCTTGCCTATAAAGTGAACTCACATCAGAGAAACAAATAGGATAAGATGAGCATTAAAAATGAACCTATACAATTTCTTAGAAGTGATACGATATAAATTCCTTTCTAAGGATGCATATCCATGCATAGATAGACAATGAACATGAATAATGAAGAAATAGTAATGAAGGAGCTGTATTCAACCTAACAAGTTAAAACCAGTGTGGAATATAGACTCATTTCAGAAAGAGAAAAAACTTTGAATGGACTTGCCCATGAAAAGGGTCAGGAAAATTAGGCAAATGCATTAGACATCACTTTTGTGAGGAACAAAAACTGCAGAAAAAAAGAACAGTAAATAAAATTTTACTAGTGGAACCAGACTTCAGAAAACAAACGAAATATACACAGAAGAGAAATAGACATCCTGTAAAAAGGTGTTGAGAGGTAAACACAGTAAAAGAAAGCATTTAAGAGTATGGTGTCCCACACAATATGGGTAGGACGTATGTATGGAAAGAGAGATTTAGAGATCTTGGTTTACACTAAAACTATCCTTGTATACTACCAATGGTGTCTTTCTAAGACTATATAAAATGCAAAATCAGGGAAAAAGAAAAAAGAAAAAAACAAGCAAAGAAAAAATGGTGGTCTGATTTCCTAAACCTAATCAGAAAAGAATTTGAGAAGAGGTCTATAATGCTGAGGAAGAAGCTGGACAACAAATTTACAGAACATCAACATGAACATGAGCTCTGATTCACCAGTCTGTCACTCAGTCAAATAAATATGGGTGTTGGAAATTCCCCTGGGAAAAAATGCACCCTCTATTGCTGCTGGCCTGGGCATTGCATGAGGAACTTTCCCAAGTAGCTGGAGGGCTTTAAGTTCATGTGACCTCCTGGAATGTTCACCACCAGAAGATCCTAATCTCTCAACTCTTTACACATCCTTCATTAAGACAGGCGACTGCAGCTGTTGGGATAGTGTTTTCACTACCTTTCCCCTTACACTGGTGAGGATATTTACTGTTATATTTATTTCTGAAAGACTGGGCAAATATTATATATTGACTATTTTTTTCTGGATTCCACATACATAATAAACTATTTAATACTTACACATCACTTGGAGGTTTCTTCCTATTGGACTTCTTTATGTAACATGATTTACATAATTTATATATTTCCAAATACAGCTTTCCTAGGAACATGGGAAGCCTTTCTTGATATTTTGCACAGCCATATATATATATATATATATATATATATATATATATATATATATATATCACATTGGGTATGCTGACTTTCTGAAACATAGGTTTTCCCACAGGACACCAGATAAACTTACTCTTATCCACAGGTTTGCCTAGGTAAACTTCTCTCCTCCACTCAGCTAGTTCCTTCATAACTGTCTGTTCGAAATCTTTCAGCCAGTGTTCTATTTTCCTTTGCCATTTTGTTAATTATTTATTTATTCTTGATCTTATGATATTTATCTTATGATCGTAGAGCAGGTTTCAGGTAAAAATAAACCAAAAATTATTTGTACTCAATGCTTATAGAAAAGTGACTCCAGCATTGTATCTAGACTCTTTAAAGGGTACTTATAAATCACATTACTGATTTCAATATTGTTTTATGGCCATTCTCATGAAATAAGGTAACTTATGAGGTTGGTTTCTGAATTACCTGTCCATGAAAAGAATTTCCATCACTATCTTCTTATATAGCAAACTCACATCAGAAAAACATAGGACAAACTATTATAGAACAAGAACATGTACAATTTATTATAAATTATAGGGTATACAATCCTTCCTAAGGTTGCACATCCATGCATAAATGGATAAGGAACATGCGTAATGAAAAATTAGTAATAAGGTAGCTGTGTTCAGCCTAATGAAACAAAACCAGAGTGGGATCAAGTCTCATAAAAAAGGGGCAACTTAAATGGACTTGCCCATGAAAAAGGTTAGAAAAACAAGACAAATATATTTGAATTCATTTTTGTGAGGAACATAGTCAGTCAGTCAGTTCAGTCACTCAGTCATGTCCGATTCTTTGCAACTCCATGGACTGCAGCACGCCAGCCCTCCCTGTCCATCACCAACTCATGGAGTTTACTCAAACTCATGTCCGTTGAGTCAGTGATGCCATCCAACCATCTCATCCTCTGTTGACCCCTTCTCTTCCTGCCTTCTATCTTTCCCAGCATCAGTGTCTTTCCCAATGAGTCAGTTCTTTGCATCAAGTGGCCAAAGTATTGGAGTTTTGGCTTCAACATCAATCCTTCCAGTGAACACCCAGGACTGATTTCCTTTGGGATGGACTGATTGTTTTTGTACCACTTTCTTTATATTTATTTATTCATTCATTCTATCACATGATTATAGAAGAGATTTCAAGTAAAAATAAATCAGAAATTATTCGCACACTTAGAGAAAAATGACTCTAGCATTGTGTCTGGGCTCTTTCAGGGGTACCTGTGAATTGCAATACTGATTTAAATGTCACTTCATGGCTATTCTTATGAAATAAAGTATAAGAAGAACAAAATATTTTATTAGGCTGGGATTCTGAATTACCTATTAATGGAAAGAATATGGATCACTTTCTTTCCTATATAGTGAACTCACATCAGAAAAACTCTTAGGATGCAGTCATTATGGAACAGAAATGTGTACAATTTATTGTAAATGATAGCATATACAATCTTGCCTAAGGTTGCATATCCATACCTAAATGGATGGTGAACATGAATAATGAAGAATTAATAATGAAGGAGCTATGTTCATCCTACTGAACAAAAACCAGGGTGGGATCAAGTTTCATTTCAGAAATAGGAGGGACATTGAATGGAAATTCCAAGAAAAAAGGTCAGAAAAAGAAGACAAATGCACATGAATTTAGCTTTTGAGAAACATAAGCTGCAAGAAAAGAAACAGTAACTGAAAGTTTATTAGAGGAAGTAAGCCTCAGAAAACTAATTAAAGATACACATAAGAGAATTGGACATACCTGCAAAAAGCTGTGTATGGAAGTGGACACAGTGATAAGGGGCAGCTAAGAGTTTGGTTTCCACAAGAATATAGTAATTATGGGTGAAACCTGTGTATGGAAAGACAGGCATCTATATATGAAACTGGGTATGCTGACTTCCTGAATACTAGAGTGTCCCACTCAACAGAAGTCCTCTGTTATCCATGGGTTTGCCTAGGCATACTATTTTCCTCCACCTGACTAGTTCCTTTATAACTCCTTGTTTGAACTTTTTAATCTCGTGTTCTCTCTTGCTGTGCCATTTTCTTTATTCTTATGTATATAGTCACTTTAGCTAGAAGAGGTTTCAAATAAAAATAAACCAAAATTACTTGCACATTCTAACCTTATAGAAAAAAATGACTCCAGCAGTGCTTATGGGCTCTTTTAGGACTACTTATGAACCACAATGCTGACTTTAATAATGTTTCATGGCCATTCTCATGAAATAAGGTACATGAAGAATGAAATACTTTTTGAAGATGGGTTTTCCTATCCATGGAAAGAATTTCAATCACTTTCTTGCATATACAAGTGAACTCACAGCAGAGAAGCCTACAGGATGCAGTCAGTACAGAACAGCAACCCATACAATTTCCTAGACATGATAGGACACACAATCCTTCCTGAAGTTGCAAGTCCATGCATAAATCAATAATGAACATGAATAATTAATAATTAGTAGTGAAATAATTGTGTTCAGAGCAGTACTATGATAAAATTCTTTCCTGATGGGGTTTAAGAAATGGATGACCATTTCTTGTTTGTTAATTTTTTTGTGTTATATAGTCTTAGAAAGGAACTATTAATAATATACAAGTATAGTTTTAAAACAAAGCAAGATATCAGAATCTCTCTTTCCATACCCACGTTCCACCTAAAGTCACTACATGCTATGGGACACCATACTCTTAAACGTCTTTTTTCACTGCATCCACCTTCCCAAACACCTCTCAACAGATATGTCTTTTCTCTTCTGTGAATCTTAGTTTTCTGAGACTTGGTTCCTCTAACAGCTATCACTTTTGCTTCTTCCTTATTGTTTATATATCTCACAAAAATGAATTCAAGTATAGTTATCTTGTTTTTCTAACACTTCTCATGGGCAAGTCAATTCAAGTTTCCTCCTCTTTCTGAAATAAGACTAGATTTCACCATAGTTTTCGTTCAGTAGGCTGAGCACAATTACTTCATTGCTAATTCTTCAATATGCAAGCATGTTCATTATCCATTTATGCATGGATGTGCAGCCATAGGAAAGATTGTATATTGTATTATTTATAGGAAATTTTACATGTTCCTGTTCATAATGATTGCATCCTATGAGTTCCCCTGATTTGAGTTGGATGTATAAGCAAGAAAGTGATTGAAATTCACTCCATGGATAGGTAATTCAGAAACCCAGCTTTGTAAAACACAGTTTTATCATATTGTCATAAAAGAGGTTTTAGGTAAAAATAAACCAAAATCAGTTGCACACTTAAACCTCATAGGAAAATGACTTCAGTACTGTTTCTTGGCTCTCTCAGGGCAGCTTTTGAATTGCAATGCTGATTTTAATGTCATTTCATGGCCATTCTCATGAAATAAGGTTCATGAAGAACAAAATATTTGAAGATACACAGAAAAAAATACATGCCTATATAAAGGTGCAGTAACTGTGGGTGGAATGTGGGTGTGGAAAGAGAGAGTCTGATATCTTGCTTTGTATTAAAACTATGTTTGTATACTAGCAATGGTGCCTATCTAAGGTTATGTAAAAGTGTACATTAAGCGGGGAAAACCCACAAAAAATGGTCCTCCATTTCCTAAACCCAAACATAAAGGTATTTGAAAACTGGTCTATTTCCCTGAGAAATAGGCTGAACATCAAATTTATAGAAAACCAACCCGAGGGTGAGCTCTAGTTCACCTCTGTCACTAGCTCTGTGAAATGCGGGTACTGTAAAGCTCTGGAAAAATACAGCTTCCAATGCAGCTGGTAAAGTGTATGAGGAACTTTCCTTAATAACAGATAGACTTATATAGGGCTTTAAGGTAACATGACCGCCTGGAGCACTTACACCAGAGGATTTTAACCTTTCACCTCTTTTCATACCTTACATCAAAGGTGGCACTTGATTTTATAGGGTTTTCACTAGTTTTTGGCTTACTCCAATTAGTGTGTTTCTTAACTTTTATATTCATCTCCAGAAGAGGTGGAAATATTATTTACAGATGCTTGTTTTTTTCTGAATTTCACACCTTTTTCATGATAAAGTATATTTAATATACTATTTACTATTTACATAAAAGTTGTAGGGTTTTTTTCCTGCAGATTTCCTTATGTAAGATAATTTGCTACTGCTGCTGCTGCTAAGTCGCTTCAGTCGTGTCCAACTCTGTGCAACCCCATCGACGGAAGCCCATCAGGCTCCCCCATCCTGGGGATTCTCCAGGAAAGAACACTGGAGTGGGTGAGATAATTTATATGTCTCCAAATACTGCTATTCTAGGAACATGGGAAGACTTTCTTAGTGTTTTGACACAGGCATCTATATATTGAAAGATTGCAGCTGCAAGTCGTGTGCTATGCTGGGATTCGTGACCTTCAGAGGAGAGGATTTCGATACGGGGCCAGAGATGAGGCTTGACCATTTGGAGCCTTTTGTGTATCAAAGTTTTATTAAAGTATAATAGAGATAGAGAAAGTTTCTGACAGAGACATAAGAAGGGAACAGAAAGAGTGTCTCCTTGCTAGTTTTTAGCAAAGTGTTTTATGTCTGTTAGCAAGCTTCTAATCAGATGAGAGACACCTCAAGGCTGAGGGAGTTTCACCAGGCCCCTCTCTCACAATATTCATTTTTGAGATAGGATGGCATTTTGGCATAGTGTGTCATCCCTGCCCCCATCCATAAAACAATTGACAGGAACACTGGTTTATTGAGCCTTTATCAGTCCAAGGATTGAGAAGAGAAAAACGTTAGTCTTAGGCAGACTTGAAGAAATTAGACAGATTTGAAGAAAGGCAGATTTCAAAGCAAATACATAATTTCATTAACATAGCTTAAGGAAACCATGGACTTCCCTTGTAGCTCAGTCAGTAAAGAATTTTCCTGCAGTGCAGGAGACCCAGGTTCGATCGCTGGGTTGGGAAGATCCTCTGGAGAAGGAAATGGCAACCCACTCCAGTGTTCTTGCCTGGAAAATCTCATGGACAGAGGAGCCTGATGGGCTACAGTCCATGGGGTCGCAAAGAGTTGGGCACGACTGAGTGACTAGCACTTACTTACTTGTTCTATAAATACTAAATAAAAAAGGAAAACATTTCCATAAGAAAAACACATTGGTTAGCTCAATGTTTGAGAAAAGTTAAGTTCAGGCAGAACCAGATGTCAACAACACAGAATTAAAAGAAGCCTCTTTTAATTTTGTGTAGAGGAGGGATAAAAGTCTGCCACTTGCAGTTTATTTCCTCCTGCCACTTGGGGACCTCTGGCCTTCCTACCTGTTAAACCTCTTAATATGAAACAAAGCATGTTGATTTATGAATATGAGGGCTTCCTATGCCACTGAAGATTAACCTGTTGTCATCCACAAGTTTCCCTAGACAAATTTCCCTCCACTCAACTAGTTCCTTCATAATGCCAGAGGCCTTCATTGCACCCATTGCTGCTCGCCTGTTTGCAGGGGGTTCAAGGAAAGAAGAAATGAGAGATTGCCAAGGGATTAAGATTTTATTAGCCATATATCCCTCCAGCCACAGGGGCAAGGACCTCCTACCTTAACTGGAGGTCTTCTGGAATTGGAAATTGAGCCATGTGAGCTTTCTGCCAAGTTTGTTTTTGCTTTTCCTGTTTCCAGCACAGTGGGCTTCTTGTCACTTCTACTGTGCTGGGTTTTCTTCACATTCAGCTTCCACTGCAGGAGCTTTTTTGCCAAGTTGTGCTTCTGCTGTGCTTGGCCCCCGCTTTACTGGCAGCAAGCCAACGTTGTTTCAGCTAGATTAAATCCGAGTCATGGCACCAGAGATGTTGGGGGAGTGTGTAATTTCCTCAGTTTTGTCTCACCACAGCAAAGATTTGAAATTGTGGACCGGTGTTATAGTTTGATTACAGCTCAGTTTTATTTGGCAAGCAAAGAATAGTACACCCTCAAGTTGTGAGGATGGGCTGACCCCAAAGGAGACCTCAATCTGTCTTGGCTTCCTCCTTTTATATGTTTGTCTCCCCCATCTTGAGCCTGCCATATGCAAATTGGGCTAGCCAAGAAGGGGACGTGTTTGTTTCACCTGAAGTTCTCATTCCAGTCCACGGATTTGCTTTTGCTCCATTTTCACAGGTTTTTTCCTTCTTTGTCTTTTAGCCACTGCCATTTTGGACTCCTTTTTCCTATTCTACCTACCTAACAATAACTCCTTTTTCAAACTCCTTAATCTCTACTTCTATCTTGATGTGTCATTTTGTTATTATTTATGTATTTATTCACTGTATCATATGATCATTGAAGAGGTAAAAATAAGCCAAAAATTATTTGCATATTCAAAGCTTATAGAAAAATGATTCCAGCACTGGCTCTTTTAGAGCTATTTAGAAGTCACAATGTTGACTTTAATGTTATTTCTTTGCCACTTTCATGTAATATGGTACATTAAGAGTAATTTTATTTTTAAGAACAAAAATTTTTTTGAAATTGGGTTTCCCAATTACCTATCCATGAAAGGAATTTCAATTACTTTCTAGCATATACAGCAAACACATCAAAGAAATTCATAGGACACATCATTACAGAACAGGAACGTGTACAATTTCTCAGAAATTATAGGATATACAAACCTTCCTAAGGTTGCACAGCCATGCATAAAAGAATCATAAACATGCATAATAAAGAGTTAGTAATGAAGTATCTGTGTTCAGCCTACTGAACCAAAACCAGGGTGGAATCTAGTTTCATTTCAGACAGAGCAGGAACCTTAAATGAACCTTTCCAAGTAAAAGGTCAGAAAAAGAAGAGAAATATGTTTGAATTCATTTTTGTGAGAAACATGAACAGCAAGAAAAACAATAAATGAAAGTTTGCTAGAAAAACAAAGCTAGAAAAAACATTAAAGATACATAGCAGAGAATAGGACATGTCTCTAAAAAGGAGTTTAGGAAGATGGACACAGTGGGAAAAGGCATATCAGAGTATGGTGTCCCATAGAATATAGTAATCATGTATGGAACATGTGTATGGAGTGAGAGATTCTGATGTCTTGCTTTGTATTAAAACCCTACTTGTATACTACCAATGGTGCCCATCTAAGACTATGTGCTAAGTCACTTTGGTCATGTCCAATTCTTTGTGACCCTATAGACTGTGGCCCACCAGGTTCCTCTGTCCATGGGATTCTCCAGGCAAGAACACTGGAGTGACTTTCTATGCCCTCCTCCAGGGAATCTTCCTGACCCAGAGGTCAAACAGAGTCTCTTATATCTCCTGCATTGGCAGGCATGTTCTTTACCACTAGTGTCACCTGGGAAGCCCATCTAAGGCTATATAAATGTGCAAATGCAAGGAAAAAAATAAGCAAACAAAGAAACAAGGCAAATAAACAAAAAAGGTCCTCCATTTCCTAAGTGCAATCAGGAAAATATTTGAGCACTTGTCTAATTAGCCAAAGAGAAATATGCTGAATATCGAATTTACAGAATGCCAACCTGAGCTTGAGCTCTGGTTCACCTGTCTATCACTAGGTCTATGAAATGTGGGTGCTGGTTGACACTCCTGGAAAAGGTGCAGTTTGAAATGCAGCCGTGAAAATGTACAAGGAAGTTTTCTGACCAGCCAACTTATATAGGGCTTTAAGGTAACGTGACCTCCTGTAGTGTTTACCACCACAGGATCCTAATCTCTCACCTCTTTTCCACCTCACATCAAAGGAGGCATCTGCAGTTGGTGTTATTGCATTTTCATTACTTTGGGGCTTACCCTCAATGGTCTGTATCTTTACCATTATAATAATTTTCAAAAGAGACAGAAAATACTGTTTACCTATGCTTAGTTTTTTGCATTCCAGGTTTTTTTTTTGTGGTCAAATAGACATAACATACTACTAACTATTTACATATCACATTGCATTCTCCGCCCCCCCCTCCCCCGTGGATTTCTTTATATAACATAATTTACATATTTTCAAATACAGCTTAGGTATATCTATTTCTTCTTTATTGATTACATCAAAGCCTTTGACTGTGTAGATCACAACAATCTGTGGAAAACTCTTCAAGAGATGGGAATACCAGACCACCTTACCTGCCTCCTGAGAAATCTGTATGTAGGTCAAGAAGCAACAGTTAGAACCGGACATGGAACAACTGACTTGTTCCAAATTGGGAACATATTTAACTTATATTCAGAGTACATCATGCAAAATGCTGGGCTGGATGAAGCACAAGCTGGAATCAAGATTGTCAGGAGAAATATCAATAACCTCAGATATGCACGTGATACCACCCTTATGGCAGAAAGAAGAACTAAAGAGCTTCTTGATGAAAATGAAAGAAGAGAGTGAAAAAGCTGGCTTCAAACTCAACATTCTAAAAACTAAGATCATTGCAACCAGTCCCATCACTTTATGGAAAAAGGATGGGGAAACAAAGGAAACTGTGACAGAATTTATTTTCTTGAACTCCAAAATCACTGCAGATGGTGACTGCAGCCATGAAATTAAAAGACACTTACTCCTTGGAAGGAAATTTATGACCAATCTAGACAACATATTAAAAAGCAGAGACATTACTTTGTCAGCAAAGGTCCGTCTAGTCAAGGCTATGGTTTTTCCATTGGTCATGTATGGATGTGAGAGTTGTACTATAAAGAAAGTTGAGTGCTGAAGAATTAATGTTTTTGAACTGTGGTGTTGGAGAAGACTCTTAAGAGTCCCTTGGACTGCAAAGAGATCCAACCAGTCCATCCTAAAGGAGATCAGTCCTGGCTGTTCATTGGAAGGACTGATGTTGAAGCTGAAACTCCAATAATTTGGCCATCTGATGTGAAGAACTGATTCATTGGAAATGACCCTGATGCTCGGAAAGGTTGAGGGCAGGAGTAGAAGGGGTCGAGAGAGGATGAGATGGTTGGATGGCATCCCTGACTCAATGGACATGGGTTTGGCTAAACTCTGGGAGTTGGTGATGGACGGGGAGACCTGGCATGCTACAATTCACGGGATCGCAGAGTCAGACACGACTGAGCGACTGAACTGAACTGAATTTTAATGTTTTTAATTATAGAATAATAAATAATAGTTTTGGTGTTTTATGTTATATATTTTTTAATTGTTAATAAGAGAATTTCGAATGTTTTGACAAAGTTTTTCAATGTTCTTGAACAGTTGTATTTTCCCCACTGATTAGCAAGATGGCTTTTTTTTAAACTTTTTATTTTCAATTGGAGTATAATTGATTCACAATGTTGTGTTAGTTTCAGTTGTGGAACAAAGTAATTCAGTTGTACAAAGACATTTATCTATTCTTTATTCAGGTTCAGCTTTCAT
Source organism: Hydropotes inermis (assembly GCA_020226075.1). NCBI lineage: Eukaryota > Metazoa > Chordata > Mammalia > Artiodactyla > Cervidae > Hydropotes > Hydropotes inermis. The sequence continues at coordinate 56,869,129 of CM035289.1, forward strand.
GATCATTTTATGATCCTTGAACTACCCTGCAAATTGAGGACTGTGTGAAATTGTGTCAAAGTAAAATTGTGCTGACTTAGAAAGTTGGTGCATGATTATATCATAATATTCACAACTTTATTGTTTACATACTACACTGTCATGACATTGGAAGACTATTAGAATATACATAAATGTGTCAAATACATTTTCAAAGAAAATTTATATATTTTGCAAAATAAAAAAATCTTTATTTATATTTTGGCTGTGATGGGTCTTTGTTGTTACACTTGGGATTTTTCTAATTCTGATGAGTGAGGTCTATTCTTTGTTGCATTGCTTGGGCTTCTATTGTTGCAGGACGTGGCTGCAGCAATTGCAGCTCATATGCTCAGCAGTTGTGGCACACAGGGTTAGTTGTTCCAAGGTGGGTGGGAACTTCCTAGAACAGGGATTGAACCTATGACCCTTGTTAGCAAGGCAGATTCTTAACCACTGAACCACCATGGAAGCCCCTCAACATTTTTTATTTAATCTGGTTATTTTCTAAGAAATGGGACAGAAAAAGGAGAGACTGACAGGTAATTGGGTTCATGTAATTTTTTATTTAGGAAGAGCTATAGTAAATAAAATTGATCTCTGAGGGAGATCCATAGGCACATTACCAAAAGCAGGTCTGACTGCTTGCCACTAGACAGCCAATTTTCAAGAGACAGGGGTTGGTAGGAAAGGAAGGGTGGTTTTATTTTGGATGCCAGCAGCCAAGGGAGAACAAAGACTTGTGTCCAAGAACCAACTCCTGATTACTGGTCAGGAGACAAAAGATTTTAAAGGGGAGTTTCAGGGTTGTATGGATGGAGGGAGGGGGCAGGATGGCACAGTCAGCTCCAGTGACTTGGGGGCAGGATAGCTCCAGTCAGTGACATAGCAGCCCATTCAGCATCATCTTTGTTGTTTTGAGAACAGTTAATCTCTAGTTTCAGCATTTGTTCCTGCTTCTTGGTGACAGTTCCTGGAAGTGGAGCAGCTTATGTCATAGCTTCTGTCTGGTCATCATGCAGTCATCCTCTTATCACACAGTCAGCTTCTTCTGTCTGGTGAGGGGACTTCAGTATCTGAAAAACAGCTCACAGGATATGGCTCAGAATATTATCTATGACTCTTGAAGAGTAACTAAAGGTCCTTGGCTCTGTTTAGTGACTAAACTAGTGTGTTTTGTTTTGTGTAAAGGCTTAGAGTGTGAGGCATAACTGGGTTTTAGGGCAAAGGTTGTGCTTACAGGCAGAGCCTGTTGTGCCTGATGTCTGAATCCCCAAACGGGAAGAGAGAAGGCCTCCAAGACAATGCAACTGGCAAAAAGGGGAAGTTTATTACTGACTCGAGCCAGGGCCCTCTGCCGCATCCAACGCAGTGGTGCAGGTCAGAGAGCCCTGAGCCCAAGCTGTTACACAAATTTATAGGGTGAACACATGCCATTGGTTTAAGCAGATTGGTTACAAGTTTGTAAAGCAATTTCATTGGTCAAAACTTTTCGCACAGGCGGGACTTTCCTGGGGGTTTCTGCCCCGTTCCTAATTTCCTAATTGGCAAACAGTGGTCAGTGTTAGGCGAAAGCTAATTGGTCCTGATTGGCAAACAGTGGTCAGTGTTAAGCAAAAGCTAATTGGTTGTATCCAGGTGGCCTGATAATTTTACCAAGTAGGAAGGCCTACTCCTAATCTAAGCTGTGTTACTTCTGCTCACCTCACATTCCCCCCTGTCTGTTGTTCAAGTAGAGGAATCTTCCTCTTTTCCATCTTGGGTCACTGACACTATAAGTGGACCCAGGAGGGTGGATATTAAGGTAGTCAGCCAGGGGGAGTGTTGACTCAAACCATCTTTGATAGGCTTCCTGTTCTCTTTTGTTGTGCCAGTCCCTCTCTCACTTTTGCTATATATTCTCTTACCACTTTTGTATGGTCTGCATAGAAACCTCACAGACCATACCCTGTTGGAGAAAAATCAAGTCTAATCCTCTTATTCTGCAAGACCACCTCAGACAAGGAAGTCAAAGACTTCTCTAAGTGACTGATTGCATCTACAGAGGCTCGTAGGGAGGAAAGCCCTTGGCCTTGCAGAGATAGTGAAGCTTGGTTAAATTGCACCCATATCTGAGGTACTTGGCCCTGCAGACTGCTCCACACTCGGAGCTACCAAATCTCTGTTTCCTACGTCCCATTCCCGGGGCCCATCACAAGAGGTTACACAGCTTCAGCTCCTGCAATCAGCAGGAGAATTATGAGACCTCCCGGTCGACGAGTTTCAGTTTCAAAGGATTTGACGGGTGAGGACTCACCTTCCATTCTTCTTGCGCTTTTTCCTGTTCTTCCGGTGTGGCTTGCCGCACGTGATTGCAGTGAACCCAGGGTCCAATCCCGTCGACCTTGACAGCAGTAGGAGTGGTAAGAACAACATAAGGGCCTTTCCATCTAGGTTCTAATACACAAGAGGGGGTCTTCCATACAGAATCTCAAAAGAGGTAAGATTCAGCTTGTAAGGGGTGTTGCACACCTGAAAGAGTGTGAAGGGAAGGAGGGTCACCCAGTTCCCACCAGTCTCTATTGCCAACTTTGTCAAAGTTTCTTTTAGGGTCCAATTCACTCTCTCAACCTGCCCTGAGCTCTGGGGATTATATTCACAATGTAATTTCCGTTTCATCCCCAGAGCTTGGGCCAGCCCTTATACAATCTGACTCACAAAGGCAGGTCCATTATCAGAGCCCATAGTCACTGGCAGCCTGTACCTAGGCACTATCTCCTCTAAGATCTTTTTAGCAACTACTATTGCTGCCTCTCCCTTAGCGGGGAAGGCTTCCACCCACCCTGAGAAGGCATCTACCAGAACCAACAGATACTTGTCTGGCCTTACCTCAGTGAAATCTATCTCCCAGTGTTGCCCTGGCTCTTCCCCTCAGTACCTCATTCCCGTGTGCTGCTTTTTCCCTGTCCTCATCAGCTGGCATGCTTTGCAAGCCTGGATTATCTCTCGTCCAGTTGCATTTTCCTCAAACACTGATCAACATGCAGATTCAGTCCATATTTGCTTTCATTTATCTACTGAGTGTACCCAAGCTTCTTCTTCAGAGACTCTGGCATCTCAGGGGTAGGACGGCGAGGGAGCCTGAAGTAGACCTTCACAGAATCATAGATAAACCACTGTAGTGCAGTCAGAGTGCCAATCATGATGATGCTGGCAAAGAGTCCCTTTCATACACCTCTAAATCCAAGTCTCTTGAGGACCTGAGAGGCACTGATACCCTTCTCTTTATTCAACACAGACACCACGGAATCAGCAGCAGTATGTTCAGAGCAGGCAAACTTCATCATGGTGTATGGTATCTCTCTCATCCAAAGAGGAGCAACCCCCTTGTAGAACGCCTTTAAGCCTTCTTGCATTTTGGGAGCTGCATCCCTCAGAGCGTTAGCATAACCTGGTTGGGTCTGAATTCAAACCTTAGCAGCTGCCATAGGAGCAAGAGCAATGTCAGCAAAGAATTCAGCACTGGCAGAGGCAGCCAAATACAGTGATGTGCACCACAGATAGGCATTCTCTTCTCCAAGCATGTTGCTGTACAAAACCGTGAAGGCTTCATAAAAGCCAAACTTGCAGAGCCCCTGCAAGGAGTAGCCAATGAAGGTCAGGGCCCATCCTTTGGCCAAACCACGGAAGCCAATGCCCTTGTATTTCTGTGGGTCCATCTGCATATGGCATTTCACTAAATCCAGAGGAACAACAGCAGTGTGTGTCAGACCACAACTTAAGACCCCACCAAAGCCACACAGTGCATAAAGCTTCATGGAGCCATATTCACAACTGTACTCTTCTACTGTGGCAGCTCCAGCTTTCCTTTGCCCATCTTTTACATAGCTGCTCCCATAGGTGAACCATACTAGCTCACTGTTGTCTAGGGGTACATCAGTTAAGTCTTTTCATGCCGCCAGGGCCTCAGCCAGTATCTCACTGCAATCATGGAGAGGGCGGTCTTTCTCTGAGTTGGGTAAGAGCATGGCCGGATTCAGGAAGCAAGGGGTCTGAAAATGCACCCATGGGGCATCAAACAGCAAGGCCTGGTAATGTGTCAAGTGGGCATTGGAAATCTACTTACCCAGTGGCTGCTTCAAAACCCCTTCAATGGCGTGGGGGGTGTGAACCAGGAGTTGCTGTCCATACGTCAACTTGTCAGCGTCGCGGACGAGGAGGGCAGTGGCTGCGATGATGCAAAAGCAAGGGGGCCACTCAGTGGCCACTGGGTCTAATCACTTTGAAAGGTATGCCACTGGCCGCTTCCATGGTCCCCATTGTTGGGTCAAGACCCCCTTTTCTATTCCTTGCTTTTCATCTACAAACAGCTAGAATGGCTTATTTGGGTTAGACAGGGCAAGGGCTGGGGCTTCTAGTAGGGCCCATCTGAGCATCTGGAAAGCCTGTTTCATTGGCTCAGTCCAAGTCCAGTTTGGGGTCTCTTTACTTCCCTCATACAAGGGCTGGGCCTTCTCAGCAAACCCCATGATCCACAGTCTGCAATATCCAACAGTCCCCAGAAACTCTCTCATCTGGCGGGGGGTCTTGGGCTCTGGTATCTGCAATATCATTTCCCTCATGGCCTGAGTTAGCCACCTTTTCCCTTGCCTGATCTTATACCCCAAATAGGTGACCTCTTTCTGGGCTATTTGTGCCTTCTTTGCACTAGTGCAATACCCCAAGATGCTGAGGGTCTGTAAGAGGTCTGCAGTGGCACAGTTGCATGCTTCCTCGGTGGTTCCAGCCAACATAAGGTCATCTACATATTGTAGCAGGATGACCTCTGGGTGGCAAGTCCAATATTCGTAGAGGTCCTCACTCAGGGCCTCATTAAACAAGGCAGGGGAGTTCTTGAACCCCTATGGGAGGCGGGTCCAAGTTCAATAGCCCACCACTGATAAAGTGCCACACCTGTGAGTGAGCCCTCAGGTGTAAAAAGAGAAAGAACTTTCTGGGTCTGATCTCCACCATAGAGAGGTACAAAGCCTACATTTGACAGGCTAACAGGAAAACATTCCAGATTTTCAGGGTCCCCACACCTCAGATCTAACATGTAATCTTCAGCAGAATTTTCCAGTTCCTCATGACTGCAATTATCCAACATATCCACAGGGAATGCCATCGGCCAAAGTGAATCTGAGTCAACAAGTCTCTTCCAAGTAGAGGGGCTGGGCATTCTGATATCACCAAAAACGAATGGGACACCTGGTGGTCCCCAGATCTACTTTTCGTTCTGTGGTCCAATAATATCTTTTTGTCCCCCGTGGCTCCTTGCACCAAGCTGGTTCTCTTAGACATTGGTCCCAGTTTTTTATTTAAAACAGATAGAACTGGAGTTCCAGGGGAGATTCTCTCTCTGGGTCGTACCTCTCCTCAGGTCCTTCTTAGGGCAATCGTTTTTCCAGTGCCCCTGTTCTCTGCAGTAGGTACACTGATCTTTCTTTAGGGCCTGCCTTTTTAGTTTCTGTTTTTTCTCCCATCCAGGGGTCTCGAGGTTCCCTCAATTCTGTTTCGGCTTTTATCCCCACAAAAAGAATCTGGGCTAGCTCCGTCTGGTTCTTCCGGTTTTCCCTCATTCTATATTCTCTATCTTCCTTCCTGATCTTCTCACCTAATTCCCTTTCCTCCTGTCGAATTCGTTCTTCCCTTTCTTCTAGGGTCTCCCTATTATTAAATACCTTTTCAGCTGCTTTCAGTAAATCCTGTATCATCTGTTCTCCCAATCCCTCTATCTTTTGTAATTTCTTCCTAATATCTGGGGCTGCCTGATTTACAAATGCTAACAGAACTGCAGCGCATGACTCCTCATCCTGGGGGTCCATAGGTGTATATTGCCTGAAAGCTTCCATCAGCCTCTCTAGGAAGGCTGCTAGGCTCTCAGTGGGCTCTTGCCTTACTAAATTTACCTTTGCCAAATTTGTCGGCTTTCTTGCTGTGGTCCGCAGGCCTGCCATCAGAATCTGGCGGTACACTCAGAGATGCTCCCTACCTTCTGCTCGCTCAAAATCCCAGTTAAGCCGCAACAGAGGAAACCCCTTGTCCACGAGATGAGGCTGGGCTATTGGCCTCCCATTGGCCCCTGGGGCCCGTTTCCGTGCTTCTGCCAGAATTCGCTCCCATTCTTCTGTGGTGAAGAGCACCTGCAACAGCTGCTGACGATCGTAGTGAAAGGAGAGTTTCACCTGGTCAGGCTCTAGTTACTGAGGCTCACTTATTGTAGGGCCTTCAGAGTCTGCCAGAGTGTAGCCCTGGCCGGGACTCATCAATTGCCCCCACAACCATTTGCCTGTTCACTGAAACTCCTGAAAAGAGTAGGAACGAGACCAGAGACAATGCCGGTATACACACACACACACACACACACACACACACACACACACACACACACACAGCCGAAGACAAACACACGGACAGACAAACGTCAGCCGACAACACAGCTCCTGTGCCAGATACCTTCCTGCTTCACAGCCGGGCCCCGGATTTGCACTGGACTTTTCCTGTCCTGCCTGAGACAATGCTGGCACACACACAGATACAGAAAGCCAAAGACAAACACACGGACAGCTGACAACACAGCGCTAGGTTTTCGGGCCCCCTGAGTTTTCCTGAGCACCGGTGCTATTATCTATCCTTCCCCTCTGTCCTGGAAGTGTTCTCCTCACCCAGTCAAGGGATCCTGGATGAGCCCCCAAATGTTGTGTCCAATGTCCGAATCCCCGAGCGGGAAGAGAGAAGGCCTCCAAGACAATGCAACTGGCAAAAAGGGGAAGTTTATTACTGGCTCGAGCCAGGGCCCTCTGCCGCATCCAACGCAGTGGTGCAGGTCAGAGAGCCCTGAGCCCAAGCTGTTACACAAATTTATAGGGTGAGCATATGCTGTTGGTTTAAACAGATTGGTTACAAGTTTGTAAAGCAATTTCATTGGTCAAAACTTTTTGCACGGGTGGGACTTTCCTGGGGGTTTCTGCCCCGTTCCTAATTTCCCAATTGGCAAACAGTGGTCAGTGTTAGGTGAAAGCTAATTGGTGGTCCTAATTGGCAAAGAGTGGTCTGTGTTAAGCAAAAGCTAATTGGTTGTATCCAGGTGGCCTGATAATTTTACCAAGTAGGAAGGCTTACTCCTAATCTAAGCTGTGTTACTGCTGCTCACCTCACAAGCCTCTATAAACATACATTTTTCTTTCTTTCTAATCCATTCATCTACTCATGGGCATTTAGGTAGTCTCTGTATCTTTGCTCTTGTCAATAAGAGTAACATGAACACAGGGGTGCATATATCTTTTTCATGTTCTTGTTTTCCTTGGAAAGATGTTCAGCAGTGGATCACAAGATAGTATTTTGTTTGAGGTATAGATAGTATTTTGTTTGAGGATCTCTGTATCATTTTCCATAGCAGTTGTACCAATGGACATCCCTATCAACAGTGCACAAGGATTCCCATTTCTCCACATCTTCACCTGCTGTCTATAGTACTTTGTAGGATAGCCATTCTGTCAGATGTGAGGTGATATCTCACTGTGGTTTTGATGTGCATCTCCCCAGTAGGGAGTGATGTTGAGCATCTTTCCATGTGCCTGTTGGCCATCTGTATATTTTTTCTGTGGAAAAAAATCCACTTGGATCTCCTGCCCATTTTTTCCAGGTTGTTCTTTTTTTTTGAAGCTCCAAAGAAAATCTTGCTAAGATTGATGTCAAAGAGTGCACATACTGCTTGTGTTTTCTTCCAGGAGTTTTTACAGTTTCAGTATCAGGCTGAAGTCCTTGATCCCTGTTGAGTTTATCTTTGTGGATGGCGTGATGAATGAGGGATCATCATGAAGTGGAATGTGATTCATCTGGGGTTCCTGGTTGTCTGAAATGTGAGATGTAAGTCTGTTCGAGTCTCCTGCCCAGTGTTTTCACTAGGCTGCTTGTTTTCCCGAGGTTGAATTCAGTATGTTCTTGCTTTTCTTGGATAGAATCCCTTATCAGACAAGTGCTTTGTTCTCTGTTTTTATTTACTTTTTAAAAAATCAGAAGGAGGAAGTTCTACAAACTGAGTTTTGGTGGTGTTTTTGTTTTTCTGTTTTAAATGGACTACAATGGATCATCAACATTTAACATATTTCCAAAGCACATTTATAGTGTAGCGTTGCATAGATTGCCTCAGAACTTGATTTATTTAATGGATAACTGTTGAATTTCACACCAAACTTTTTTCCTGTTATTGTGACAAGTCATGCTAAAATCCATGTTCTCTTGACCACAAAAGCATTTTCCCCAATGTCCCATACACACCCACTTGTTGTCTTTAGACTTTGTCATGATTTATGAAGAGATGGATTCTTATTTCCACTTGCATAGGTTCAAGTGTATCATCCTTTCTAACTTATGTACTTATCCAGTCTGCTTTCAAAAGACCTCCATTCAAAACGACGACAATAACAGCAATTTCTGCATTGTTTTCTGAGCACTTGCCTGATGTTCATTTGTCAGACCTCATCTTCCCTCCTGGGTTGCCAGGTGGTGCCAGTAGTAAAGAATTTGCCTGCAAATCCAAGACAAACAGGTTTGATCCCTGGGTCGGGAATTTCTCCTGGAAGAGGAAATGGCATCCCACTCCAGTATTCCTGCAGAAGAATTCCATGGACAGAGGAGCCTGGTGGGCTACAGCCCACCGGGTGGCAAAGAGTGGGAAACGACTGAGTGTCTGGGCAGCAGCAGCAGACCTTCCCTCCCTCCCTCCCTCCCTGCCTTCCTGCCCTCGCCCCCTCTCTGCCTCCCTCCCTCGCTCCTGCCCTCCCTGCCTCACTCCCTTGCTACCTCCGTCACAAGAGCTGAGGGAAGCCCAGGGTCTTGCTCATGCAGCCCTGGGCAGCCGGTGCCTGCTGTCCCATTCCCCGGAGTCTCCCCGGGCTTTTCTCCACCCAGGGATCACTGGGGATTGTTTATTCTTTAGGCACCCTCCTGCCAATATTTTCCTAGTCACCGCCCCCGCCCCCACCCCTCCCCTGCCAGTCTGGGGAATGCACCGGAGTCGTCTGGCATCAAGTGGTGCCCAACTGGGAACTAGCTCCAAGGCCATACCTCCAGTCTGAAACAGGCCTTGAGCCAGCCAGGAAGTACACAAGTGCAACAAGTACACACCCTCAGGCTGCGTGTATGCATGCTCAGTCTGGTCCCACTCTTTGTGAATGTACTGTAGCCCACCAGGCTCCTCTGTCTACATGGAAGAATAGGTGATCTGCAGAAAACCCGCGGACATTGGCGCCTGTTGTCAGGCGCCATTTGGCGGCCGCTTTTATGTTATCTCTTCCTCTGGTGATGGGGAGCTTTCTCAAGGGATGGAATTTGGTCTCTGGACCCGAGGCAGAGTTTTGAGAGGCCAGCGGCTCCATTGGCGACCATTGTGGTTGCATGGGGAGCATGGGCATCTCATGCTCTCGCTGAAGATGAGGGATGTAGGGATTTTTTTGGGGGGGGTGGTGGCGGTGATCAGCACTGTGCTCCAGAGCCCAGGGTTGAGGCTGCCTGGCCTGGTCTAACCAGCATTCACAGTGCCCCTCCAGCTGTGACCTGACCTGACTCTGGTCAGGCTGATGTAGGGGAAAGGGAAAGAGTGTCCTCACTTCCATGCACGTGACCAGATCATTTTGTGTTAGCCTTATTAATTTCCCCATTTCCTCTCTGCTTCCCACTCCAGAGATAAGGACATGTGTGAGGTGAGGCCTGTGGAGGGCATGAGTGGCTCAGTGGCATGCAGGCTTGAGTCCTGGTCATTGAATTTGATTTTTCAAAGTTCCACTCTGGAGGTGGGGACCAGCATGGGCTGTGAAAAGTGAAATGGGAGGGGCCCAGTCTCAGAGCACCCTCTCTGGGTTTTTTACCAAGTCCCTATTCAGAAACTTGGACAGACCAGTTATTTGGATGAATTGGGAGGGGATTTGCCTGGTTCACTCATCCTCATGTTCTTATTGCTTGACCCTCTGCCACTGATTGCTTATGGTGAATGATGTCAGATTCGTGATCTCTGAAGATTTAACTTTGGGACCAGGCACCAGGCTTGATCACTCAAGAGCTTTTGTATAGCAGAGTTCTATTAAAGTGAAAATGGACAAAGCTTCTGACAGACATCAGAAGGGGGCAGAGAGTGCCCCCCCCCTTGCTAGTTTTAGCAAGCTGTTTTATGTCTGTTAGAAAGTTATTAACCAGATAAGAGAGATACCTCAAGGCTGAGGGAGTTTCACCAGGCCCCTCTCCCACAATATGCATTTTTGAGATAGGATGGTATGAGGTTTGTCATCCTCCAGCCATGAAACAATTGATATATATACTGGTTTGTTGAGCTATTATCAGCCCAGGGTTTGAGAAAAGAAAAAAAGTTAGTCTTAGGTGGAAACATTTTGAAGAAAGGCAAATCCCAAAGGAAATACATAAGTTTTATTAACCTAGTTTAAGAAAAACATTTCCATAAAGCATTTGTTTCCTCCTGCTGCTTGAGGGAGAAATTAAAAAATGTCTGACACTTGCAGCCTATTTCCTCCCTTGGGAGACCCCTGGCCTTCCTGCCTGTTACCCTCTCACCACCACAATACCTGGGTCCACCATATGGCCCTGAGAGCTCTGGGGCTGGTGGTAATTGGGTGGTACTGGGAACCTGTTGCCAGAGTGAGGTCCCAGGGGCCCCTTGAAATTTGTGGATAGACCAGATTGCTGTGCACAGTAATTTTTTCACTCAAAGTGAGCATTTTTTGCTGCCAGGTAAGTGTTGACTTGGAGTTTTTTGGTGTCTGTTTGCAAGCAACTTTGATTTCTGGGCATGCACTGGGCTCTAGACTTAACTATCAGTTTATACCAACTCTATTTTCACTTTCTTGACTCCCCCTGAGCCTGAGTGCTGGTTCTTGAGGGTATATCTGACAACCTGCAGTGCAGTTGATGGCAATGCAAGGGACATAAAGTCATGCATGGTGGGTTTTCGATCCTGTGTGCTCCCTACCAGAGGCACCTGGTAGTGATTGAGACAGCTCTATCACAGAGATCTCATGCCATGCATTAGGTGTAATCTTCCTGGGGTTGTTGGGTGTACTCACCTGAGAAAACATGGCTGGTAAGGCTGAAGCAAACTCTGCTAGTGATTGTTCTCATTAGACCTCCTTCTTGGAGGTTTTATGTACCATGATTATGTGCTATACTGATGATGGGCTCTCTGAGGGTGTGTCTAAGCCATTCTAGATGATGGATGAACTCATGTTAGCAGGGCTGTTTTTTTTTGTTTGTTTGCTTGTTTTCTTGCCCATTGTCCCTCACCTTGCCTTTCTACCCCCTGGTGTGTAGAAAGCAGGGGTGTGGAATCTGGTGTGATTTCAGTCTTCCAATATATGTCTAATGGCATTGACAAGGCTGACGTCCTCTGATGCCTCACCCTTCACTTTCTTGGTTTGTGTTTCTTGAGTGGTTCTTCCTACCGTGAAGAGGGCTGGACCCTGGTGTTTTGTGCTCCACCAGCCCACAAGTGTGTTTTACTGACTTGCTTGTTATTTTCCTGAAGGGTTACAGGTCTTCCCTCAGATGCTTGAGACTGGGTGGTGGTATTATTTTCTCTTCTCATTGAGCCTCTCTTGTTTGCACTGTAGTGGGGGCACTCTTTGAGTTTCTTTCTTAAAGATCAAGATAATGGGGACACAGCTTCCCCACTTGTGGGGCAGGTGCTTCATTATGGTCATCCCTATTATGTGGCAAGGGCAATGGACTTGGCTGGATGGGTGCTGTTAGTCCCCCTTTGCTAGAGTTATATATGGACACATGAACAATGGTGTAGGGCAGGCAATGCAAAGAGGGCTTAGACTTCAAGTGAGACCCAGATGAATCAGAGGCAGTGCTTCCCAGCTTTCACTGTGAAGTCTCAGGTTGGTCCATTGATTACTTCTGCTATGAATTACTCCAGACCTAACTAAGCCCTGGCACCTGTTGAAGTGCCTCTGAGGGTCTCACTGGGAAATGGTAATGATTGGAGAATGTGTGCCTTGGTGGAAAAAGCCCTCTCTAGTGATCTGAGAGCTAGTTGGGGGGGGGCAGGGTACTGACCCCTTAAGGTGTTGTACTTTCAAAATGTGTAGTACCCATTAGTGAGGTGCCGCTGCCGGTGAGCAGAGCTTGCTAACTTCCCCTGTGATGGCCCCATGGTGCACCTGACCACCACCTCCCTTTGACTACTATAGTCTGTGCTTTCCTACTCTGAGTCAGGGAGGGCCCACCCAGCCTGGTGTCTAGTACAGGCATGGATATATGTGTGGTTCCTAGGTTGTGTGCTAAGGGGGAATGCTCATTTTCAACTTATCTGTTCCCTCACTATGAGGAGCTGCCTTGTTTGCTCCTATCCTGTGTCAAAGCCTCTGGTAGTACACAGGCATGAATGTGGTTGCTCTCTGAAAATATTCCCTTTGGATGTGGGACCCATGGTGAAGAAGATTAGGGTAGATACAGATGGGATGATGAGCATGTGGACAGCTTTTCCATGGCAATGGATGCTTCTCAAGTGGGATTAGTGGTGGGGCTGGGTCATAGAGAGCATAGATATGGCTAAGGCTGACTGACCTCCAAGGAATAGGGCCACCCTTGGGTCTGTGGAGGTGCTGCCCTGGTTGATTTCCTAGGGGCCCAATTTTATCTGAGCTGTTCCTTACCTGTACAATTCCTATGCCCCTGCCCCATGGCTTTCAACCTGCATGTATGCTGCCTGTCACTATTGCTGTCAGTCTTCTTGCTCAGATGGCTGCTTGTGAGTGTCATTCCTGGCTGACTTGGCTGGAAGTCTTCTCAGATGAAGTGCACTTGGACCCCATGGGTGTTTGGTATATAGTGATGGGGGGGAAAGGGTTTGTTGCATGTGTGTTGGAGGAAGTTTTGTAGATGATTTGTGGTTCTGTGGTGTTGATAATGATCTCAACACCTATGAGATAAACAAACGTGCCACTCAAAGTCCCTTTGAGGGAAAAGGCACATTTTTTTCTGCTAGAGGTATTGGGCAGTAGGACTAGGTGTCTTTTTGGCAGCTAATTAGCATTGGGATTATTTCTGATATCTTCAGGCCCCAATGTGGCAGAGTAGGTGCCCCCACACTGACTGCTTTTCCAGTGCCTAGTCTATATACTAGACTTAGTCACCTTTCTGCCTGTCCATACTGGCTGCTGATCCCAGTGCTATGCCCTGATACATCTCACTCCCCAAAATCATCTTGGCTTCAGTGCCCTTTTGCTATTTCTAGAGTGTTGGCAGCACATGGGGGTCAATTTCCTACTCTTCATTGCCCCACACTTGTAAGGCAAACCTGGGTGTCAGTGTGAGTTTGGCTGTAGTTACTGGTTTCGACCAGCCACAATGGTCATAATAATCTATCACACTAACGAGGTGAGCATGAGTGCTAGCTGATCTTGGTATGATAATCTGATGCCTTAGTCCTCTTCACATGCCACCTAGGGGGCTGTACCTGGGTTGCACTAAGGCACAATTTAACCTTGTATAATTGAGAATGGTCTGTTATCCTTAATTTCAGTCCTGTAATCAAGAAGTTCAGTAAACTATAGCTTCCTTCCTTGGCTTAGAGGAACCTCCTTCATAAGAGTAGTGGGTACATTGTCCCCCTTCTCAGATCTCTCCATGGCACTTGGAGTGGGTGAGGAGTGGGTAGGGGTGTGTGGAACAGCTACCAGGCTACACCTGAAAAAAACCATAATGGCATGAGCTGCCATCCGAGACGCTGCCCCAACAGGATTCTGTCAGTAGACTTGAGCTCCAAACAACTCAAAGCCTTGGGAGTGGGGGTGTGGGTTGTGCTAGGGGAGGGCAGGGCAGTGGACAGGAGCTGCTAACTTCTTTGTCTTAGACCTTTTTCCTTTTTGTCTACTCCTGCCTCCTGATTGTCTGCTCCTTCTCCTCTCCGCCCACTGTCTCCTGAAGAAAGCACACTCTTTCCATGTCCCATTGTTGGCACAGTTCAGGGCTTCATTCTGTCCAGAACATCCATGCTTCCATCCTTGGCTTAGTGGAACCTCTTTCCTGAGTAGGAGGTACACTGTCCCACTTCATGGGACTGTCAGGGAACTTGGATAGGCGGGTGGGCTGGAGTGGTGTGTGCATCAGGCTTCAACAAAAAAAATCCCCAAATGGTGTGAGGTGTCATTTGAGACACTGGGCCATCACGTCTCTGGCAGTAGCCTTGAGCTCCAGGCAACTCAAAGACCTGGGAGTGGTGGACTGGGACTGCTGTCAGGAAAGGATGCCAGGGGGGCACGAGGAGTTGGGGAGGGATGTGAGAAAGGGAGGCAAGGAATGTGAGGGATCTAGATGGAAAAACTTGAGAGAGAGGCCAGTGTCTGGAATGGCTTGGAGGATCAGCAGAGGCCATTGAGGCCAACGGACGTGTGGAGTGTGAAAACGCAGGAAAACCTAGAGAGCTTCAGAAGACAAGGCATGCTGGGAAAGGGGGAAAGGGCAGCAACTTCAAAGGGACCTAGGGGAATTCCAGGAAGTTAGGACTGTGTGAACTGCTGATGGCCCCCGAGCCATGGGTTGATCAGAGCTGCTGCTTGGCAGGACCAGAAACCAAGGCCCCAAATGGCTCACCCAGCCCAACGTGGACTCCTGGGGACTGTGGCATGGGCTGTGCTATGAAAGCCCACATATGCACGGGATTCTATCCAGGGACTTGGCTTGGAAAGAGACAGGGAGAACCAGTATATTTAAGCACTTATTTACATACATAGAGGGAGAACAACCTCACTCTACCAAAGGGCCTGAGCTGCGAGGTTCTGGCACACTAGGCCACCAGTTGGCAGTGTACATGTGGCCTGCCACCATGGCTTCATCCAGAAACAACCGCACATGAGGCAGTATGCGTGGCATCAATCCCTGGGAATAGATCTCAGATATGGGGGTCTGAAGATCGCCCAGCCAGGGTGCATGGCAAACGTCTTGACTGACCGCAAAGAAAGCCAGGGACCAATCGGCTGGGTCCCTGGTTTCCAGGCATCAGGTGTGCCCAGAGAGGCACCGTTTGGTCATCTGGCTCCTTTGGCACACACATGGTTTCTCCTTTTTCTTTCCTGTGATGATGGAGGGGTCGGGGTCCCATAGAGGAAATGGCATGGGGACCTGTTAGATTGTCTTTCAGTGGAGATGGAAGTCAGGGAGGTCTACGGCTATGCCACATTCAATGGCTTTTTCTACACAATGCCTAGTGCCTTCTGTCTTCCGTCAGGTGTTGCCTGTGGGCTTCGCTTCAGCTTCCTTCCCTTTCCTTTGCTGTT
>CM035289.1:56884954-56948091 GCA_020226075.1 Hydropotes inermis
TCGTCTGGCTCCTTTGGCACACACATGGCTTCTCCTTTTTCTTTCCTGTGATGATGGAGGGGTCGGGGTCCCATAGAGGAAATGGCATGGGGACCTGTTAGATCGTCTTTCAGTGGAGATGGAAGTCGGGGAGGTCTACGGCTATGCCACATTCAGTGGCTTTTTCTCCACAATGCCTAGTGCCTTCTGTCTTCCGTCAGGTGTTGCCTTTGGGCTTCGCTTCAGCTTCCTTCCCTTTCCTTTGCTGTTCCCCTAGTGACGGCAAATATGGCCCGGGCTCCTGTTAGCCCCGAGAAGTAGGTTCATGCCCCCCTCCCCACCCCCCCCATTGGCATCGAGGTGGAGGGAATTGTGGGAGAGGCCCCATCGAGACATTTCCCAGGCATCTGCTCAGGCAGGTGGAAAATGTCTCCGCAGCCAGGGGGGATGGTGTGCTGGTCTTTGCTGGGTGGGATTTCTCGCCAGCTTTGCTTCAGGGGCGGGTCTGGCTTCCTTTCTGCTTGCTCCTGTTCCTAGGATTCCGGCGTGGGTGGGGGTTGGGGGATTTCCCCACTACCCTTGACTCTCAGCCTGGTTCTCGGGGTGTAGCCAAGTGACTTCCAGGTGCAGAGGCGTCCCCGGGCTCCCGGCTTTGCTGAGGCACAGGGGCACCTGCACTGGGCGGGGAGGATGCTTGGGCACTTCCGCCGAGTCCTCTCCCACCCCCACGTCCTCTGAGACTTTCCCCTTTCGCCTCTTCCACAGGCCCCATCGCCAGAGGATCTCGAAGGAGGAGGCTCGTTCTGAAGCTGAGCCAGAAGGACACCCTGCAAGCGCTCTTTCAACAGAACCCCTACCCTGGGATAGCGACCAGAGAACGACTGGCCCGAGAGCTTGGCATTGCCGAAAGCAGAGTTCAGGTAGGGACCATCTCTCCACCCGTTCTCCCTCTCGGGCTGCCCGTGCCGATCCGCGTCAGCAGAAAGCATCCGGATGTCTTTCTCTTGAGAACGTATTCTCTCTGTTTGCCCCTAGGTGTGATTTCAGAACCAACGAAGAAGACGGTTAAAGCAGAGCCAATCGCCGTCTGCAAATATGCCCCAAGATGGGGAAGGGGCGCCAGGGTCCACGGCCAGGCCACCGTCGACACCTCCTCAACCTCAGTCTTCCACTCAAGGTAAGTTACCCAGCGTTCTGCAAAGGCAAGACCCCCAGAGGGGGTCCCGAAACCTCCCCCTCTTGACAGAGAATTCTCTCTGCTGATGGATGACCAGCGGAGGCTCAGGAACACCTAGGAGGGAGGAAACAGGGCCATCTGGTTGCGTCCCCCATCAGTGACCCAGACAGGGCCACCATGCCCCCAGGCGGCGTGGTCGGGCAGCCCTGTTCCCCCTTTGCACCCCCTCCCCAGTCCCGGTCGGGAACTTTAGCCTCCGGCTGCCCAGGCAACCTTGGCCGAGGAGCATGCTTCAGGGCACTCTGCGGCAAGACCGGAGCAACAGAGACACACACAGGGACATGCCAGTGTGCCGAGTGTGCGTGTGTGCGTGTGTGCACGCACACCTGCACCGTGGATCCAGGCACGCAATCCATCTGTGGGTGTATTCTGTAGAAGCCCGGCCCGGCTGCAGAGCCACCTGAAGTGATTCAGGTGTGTGGGACTGTCCAGCCCCTGCACACCGTCTAGGGTACCTGTGCTGTCAAGGTTCCATGGGCCTTAAAGTCCTCTCCTCTCGGTGTGTTCTTTCCTTGGTAGGAGACTCGGCCAGAGAGGCCAGGAGAAAGAGGACAGTCATCTCTCCTTCTCAAACGAGGATCCTTGTGCAAGCTTTCACGAGGGATCGCTTTCCGGGGATTGCCGCCAGGGCAGAACTGGCTTGTCAGACGGGAATCCCAGAACCTCGAATCCAGGTAAGTTCTCCAGGCAGCTCATGGGCCCAGGCTGTGGCCCAGGAGACGGGCGCGTTCAGCCCTGCCAAGCGTTTGGAGCTGGATTCACGTCGGCTTGGGCCGCTGGGGTCTGTGTGGGCCAGCCGTGGATGTTCTTCATGATCTAGCCCAGCCCTGTGGCTCTCCAGCCAAGTGAGGAACCACCACCTCCTCCCCAGTTAGCAGTGCCCTCGGCTGCGTGCTCCCCTGCTGACACGGCCCCTTCGCAGCCTGGGCCAGGGGCCATCCTCCCACTTCTACAGCCTGAGACACACATCAGGCGGGGGCCATAGTCACCCGTTGCTGAATGCACGGCCCCTCCGCTAGAGCCACATCCCCATTGGCCAAGCCTTCCGACAGGGACATGTATCCCTCGGTTTCAGGGTGCTTCCTCTGAGTGGAATTCCAGAGGTCATATCCTCTGAGCCAGCAGTAGGGACCTACCCACACAACCGCTTTCACGAGCAGACTCCGTGTCAACACACGTTCCCAGCATAGCTGCAAAGGCCAACCATCTCTGTGTGTCTCTCTGACCCTCAGAGTGCTGTGACTGAGCTCGCCCTGCCACCAGCATCCCCCCATTACCCGGAGACATACAGACATGATTTCCTTGCAAACCCAATGGTTTCGAAGTCCATACAAACCCCTGACTGTTCTCATGGAAACCCGTGGTTGGGTCTAGAAATCTGGGTGGCCAAAGAATACATTGCTAACGATGGCTGCGGGTGTAGTGTTGTGGTTCTGTTCATTTCTTTGCAATTCTTTTGGACCTGTTCAGAGTGAAAGGAGAAGTGCTGCTCATCTTCCATGCCCCACGTTGCTTCACACAGCCTTCTAGCATCTTTGTCTGCTCCTGCCTCCTGATTGCCAGTTCCTTCTCCTCTCCACCTTCCGTCTCTTGAAGAAAGCACACACTCTCTCCATATCCCGTGGTTGGCACAGGGTAGGGCTTCCTTCTGTCCAGAACATGCTTGCTTCCTTCCTTGGCTTAGTGCAACCTCCTTCCTAAGAGTGGGGGCACACTCTCCCCTTTGCAGGGTCTCTCCAGGGCACATGGGATAGGGGGTGGGCTGGAGAGGTACAGGCATCAGGCTCCACCTGAAGAAGCCCCAAATGGCGTGAGCTGCCATTGGAGACGCTGGCCCATCATGTCTCTGGCAGTAGACTTGAGCTCCAGGCAACTCAAAGGCCTGGGGGCATGGTGGACTGGGACTGCTGTCTGGAAAGGATGCCAGGAGGGCACGGAGGAGTTGGGGAGGGACGTGGGCAAGGGAGGCAAGGAAATCTAGGGATCTAGGTGGAGGCACTAGAGAGAGCCTCCAATGTCCCGGAATGCCTGGGAGGCAATTGAGGCCAACGTCTTTGTGGAATGTGAAAAGGCGGGCAAACCCAGAGAGTCTGGCGAGGCAAGGCAGGCTGGGAAGGGGGGCATGTGCGGCACCTTCAAAGGGACCTCAGGGAATTCCCGGGCAGTTAGGACTCTGTGCACTACAGAGGGCCCCCCATGCCCAGGCTTGATCCCGCCTGCTGCGAGGCAGGGCCTCACACCAGAGCCCCCCCCCAAGGGCCCACCCAACCCAACATGGACCCTGAGGGTCTGTAGCACCGGCATGCCCGTGAAAGCCCACTCGCTCCACGGGATTCTCTTCCTCCCCCTCCTCACCCACCGCCCCGCCCCTCTGGTGGGCTGGTAACTGATCCGAAGAGGAGGAAAGACAGAACTGGAGCCACCCACCCTAATGAGCCTGCATCCTGCCCCATGATCATGCCAGGGAAAAAGGTCCATTCCCCCGCTGCGCTTCGCGCACGCGTGTGCACACACGCACGCACACACCGTCCTGTCCAAGACGCTCTGCGACCCCGTGGACACGTTCTGGAGGCCAGGTGGTAGCTTTCTCGCTTCTCCAGCGATTTTCCCAACACGGGAATCGACCCGGGGTCTACTGCGTTGCAGGCGGATCCTTTCCCAAAAGAGCTATCAGGGAAAGCATGAGCACCGCCAAGCCAAGTTCAAGGCCAGGCCCAAGGAGAGGCCAGGCTAGCTGATCTCCGTGTCATCCATCCATCCATCCATCCATCCGCCAGCCCCACATCCCAGCCAAAGGCGCGTCCCGGCCTGAATGAGGAGGTGTGGATCAGAGGATCGATGAGCCCCACTCGAGGCACAGCCCTCCGCGGACTGGCTTCTTTCCCCCAGTATCGGTCTCCTCCAGGTTCAGCCGTGTGGCTTGCACCACACAGGAAAGCGTCTTCTTTGCCTGACGTGGGAGGAGAAAATGAATTTGGGTGGACACAGCAGCTCGTTGGCACCCACGCACTTTTCCTTTCCCTGGACACTTCGGGTGCTTGCCAAAAGGCTTCATGCTTGGGAACCCTGGTGCCCATGACCAGGGCACAGCTCCCATCTCCGCCGGGGGCCTCACCCCACTTTAAGTCTTCTCGGTTTGGGCGGGAGGCGCAGTGTGCTGAGCCCAGCCTGACCTGCTTGATCCCGCGGCAGGTCCTTCCGCTCCACTGCTGCAGCTGCAAGTCCAGGGGGGCATCAGCAACTGCGCCCGGCAGGACCACCACTCACAGCCAGGCTCCTCTTACCTCCCCTCACCCTCCTCAACCCTGCCCTTCTCGGATGCTTTGTGGGCTGGAGTAGGGTGGGAAGGGGAGACGAGTTGTTCTTTCTCGAAAACGATGCCCTTGGCCATAGGGCGCTGTGACGGAGCTTAGTAAGCGGGATGGGGTGGCACAGTGCGGTTGAAGTTTGAAGGAAGTTCTGGCTATATAGCCCCAGGCACACGAGAGTAGCCTCTCTCTAGCCCACATCCTCTGGGGGAACAGGCCAGTGCACGCATCCTAGGCCATTAAGCATCCAGGTTCTCCAGAATTTCCCTGCTTCCGGTTGGGGACAATTTGAGCCTTCTCTGCTGGCCGGTGGCCAGGAGAGTGCAGTCCTTCAGGCGTGGGTGGAGGCATGGGCCGAGGCTCCACCCCTTTCTCCTCTCAATCCCGGTCCACTGCCCCCCACCCGGCCCGCCCACCCGACCGAGGTTACTTAAGGCCTGGCCCTGGGGTCCCTGGGCCTCTGTTTGGCCACGGACACGCAGAGGACGGACACCTGGGTCTGACCTTCTCCCTGCGCCCGGTGCTCACAGCGTCCTGCCACCTGGAAGCCCATTGCCAAGACAGAAGGAGGGAAAGCCTGAGTCGAGGTCTGTCCTTCTGTTCTTATATCTGAGCTGCTGGGTGGTGTGGGGAGTGCTGCTTTTGCTCTTGTTTTTCGTGTGGGTGCTGGGGGAGATGGGGGAGGCGGTGGGGGCAGAGTGGGGAGGCATTCCATCCTTGACCCTACGCATTCACGGAACCGCTACCCTGACACACGCTGCGCGTGCGCACACACACACACACACACACACTCCTCATCCCCCATTTTGGTTGAGGGCGGTGGTGGAGGAGGAGGAGGAGGAGGAAAAGGGCTGTGGGGTCCGGGTGTCCCTGAACGCCAGAGGTTTTCTGCAGTTGGCATGGGAGGAGACAGGCACATTGGACGTCTCTCGCCCCCGAGCATCCTCTGGCCTTCACTCCCCTCACGGTGGGCCGGGCTCCCCCGGCCTCTCAGGCTGCAGAGGCGACGCCTCAGCAGAGGCACCGCAGGGGCAGGTTCCCTCCACCCCCAGGCCGAGCACCTGGGCGGTTCCACCTCCAGCGCCCTCCTTGGATTTCCCGCTTCCCTGGGGACAGACCACAGGGCAGTCACCACTGGATTCAGGGGGCTTGCCGTCAGCTTCTTCCCGCATGCTGTCCTCGCTGTCCCCTGGCTTCACCACGAGCTACCATATGTTCGTCCTGTCGTCGCCGAGTCCTTCGCGCCCTCCCCTCATGGAGTCATCCGTGGGCCCCAGCTGCTCGTCGCCCAGCACGCCTCCCAGACCCTGCTGCGAGTCAGAAGCCAGTCCTTGGCACACCAGCGGTCCGTGGCAGAGTTCCCCCATGTCCTGTGCAGGGTCGCCCCTGGCGTCAGCGGCAGCCCCCTGGGACTCTCCCGAGAACCCCAGCTATTCTCCAACCGTCCCCAGGCTTCTGGGTCCCTGGGCCCGTCCCACACAGGAAGCATCAGCCCCAGCGCCAAGCCCGCCGGGTGCTGGGCCAGGATCTTCCCTGGGTTCACCCATGGCCCCGGGCTCCTCGCCACCCTGCACCCCGCCGAGCTGCCGGTGGCAGGCAGAGGCCAGCCCCCCAGACACCGAGGGCCCCTGGCAGACCTCCCCCGTGTCCTTGGCAGAGTCCCCCCTGAACTGGGGCACAGAGCCCTGGGAGCCCCGTGGGGAACCCCGCAGCTGCCAGAAGCGCCGTCTGGAGGCAGAGGCCAGCCCGCCGGGTCCATGGCAGACCTCCCCGGTCTCTTCCACAGTCTTCCATGGGCTAGGTCGCAGACCCCGGGGAGCCCCCCGACTCCCCCAGCTCCTGCCAGCTCTGCAGCCCACCAAGCTGCTGTCTGGTCCCAGACGGCAGCTCCGCAGGTATCTGGCAGACCTCCCCGATCTCTTCGGAGGAGTATCCCCTGGACTCGGGCCCTGGCAGACCTTCCCCGTCTCTTCGGAGGAGTATCCCCTGGACTGGGGCCCTGACCCTGCCCAGCCCCCCGAGGCCGCCATCTCCTCGCCGCCCTGCACCCCTTGGAGGGGCCGGCGGGACGCCGAGTGCAGCCCGCCCGGTGCCCGGGGGCCCTGGCAGACCTCCCCCGTCTCTTCCGCAGTCTCCCGAGAGCTGAGGTGCAGGCACCTGGGAGACCCACGGGGCCCCCTGCACTTCTCTGAGGCGCCGGCAGGAGGCAGAGGCCAGCCTGCCGCCTGGGCCCTGGCCGACCTCTTGTGCCTCTTGGGCGGAGTCTCCTCTGGGCTCCCCCGCAGCAAGCTGGGGCTCTCCCACGGCTCCACGCTCATCCCCCACAGCAGCCACCCGCCCGCCAGAGCGGGCCGCTTCCAGGCTGGAAAGGCCCGTTGTGGCACAGACCTCATGGCTTGACTCCCTTCCCTTTTCCGTTTCCCCGGCAGGGACTCTGGCCTCTTTCCCCGTGTTCCCACGCTCACCTGGCTTCCCACTGCCACGCCCTGGCCAAGGGTCGGGCCCACTGGAGCCTGGGTCTCGCCAGTCTCTCCATGGCGCCGGTCAGTGTCACACACGACCCCGCCACAGAGGCCCTCCCGCCAGGAGGCCTCGCCGCTCACACCCTTGCTCTTCCGCTTGCTACTGTCAGGCCCTGAGGCGCCAGAGGGAAGCCTCTCTCGCCGGACCTCAGCACCCCTGAGCCGGACCTCCTATGGAGCAGGAGCCCCCGGCGTGCTCCCGAACTAGGCTGCAGATGACCTCACGTAAGCTTGGTTACTTAAATCAAGCACCAACAGCCTCTTTCTCTCTTACTTTCTTATCGTTGACTCCGTACCACCAGTTTCCGGTCCATTAAAGGACCAACACAAGACCCCTATTCATGCTGTCTAAAGAGACCCACCTCAAACCTAGGGACACATACAGACTGAAAGTGGCGGGTGAAAAAAAGATACTCCATGCAAATGGAGACCAAAGTAAAGTAAAAGTATCAAGGCTTGTATCAGGTGAAACAGACTTTAACATAAAGACGGTTGTAACAGACAAAGAGGGACACTGCATAATGATCAAGGGGTCAATCCAAGACATAATATTGACATACATGAAACCAACAAAGGAGCACCTCAAGACATAAGGCAAATGGAAATAACTATTAAAGGGGAAATCGACAGTAATAGTGGGGGGCTTTAATCCATCCACTCATGGATGGATAGATCATCCTGACAGAAAATTAACAGGAAACACAAGCTTTAAACAATACATTGGACCAGTTGGACCTAATTAATATCTTCAGTACATCTGATCCGAAAATAATCAGTTCAGTTCAGTTCAGTGGCTCAGTCGTGTCTGACTCTTTGCAACCCCATGAACAACAGCACGCCTGGCCTCTCTGTCCATCATCAACTCCCGGAGTCCACCCAAACCCATGTCCATTGAGTCGGTGATGCCGTCCAACCATCTCATCCTCTGTCGTCCCCTTCTCCTCCTGCCTTCAATCTTTCCCATCATCAGGGTCTTTTCAAAACAATAGATTTCACTTTTTTCTTAACTGCACATGGAACATTCTCCAGAATAGATCAAATCCTGGACCACAAATCAAGCCTTGGAAAAATTTTAAAATGAAATCATTTCAAGCATCTTTTCTGATCACAACACTGTAAGCTTAGATAATAAGTACAGATGGTGTATTAAAAAGCAAAGACATCACTTTGTCAACAAACGTCCTTACAGTTAGAACTATGATCTTTGCAGTAGTCACCTATGAATGTGAGAGTTGGACCATAAAGGTAGAGTGCCAAAGAATTGATGCTTTTGAACTGTGGTGCTGGGAAACACTCTAAGAGTCTGCTGGACAGCAAGGAGATCAAACCAATCAATCCTAAAGGAAATTAACCCAGAACATTCACTGGAAGGACTGATGCAGAAACTGAAGCTTCAACACTTTGGCTTCCTGATGCAAAAGCCAACTCCTTGGAAAAGACCCTGATGCTGGGAAAGATTTAGGTCAAAAGGAGAAGAGAATGACAGAGGATAAGATAGTTGAATGGCATCACCAATTCAATGGACATGAACGTGGGCAAACTCCAGGAGATAGTGAGGGACAGGGAGGCCTGGTGTGCTGTAGTCCACAGGGTGACAGAGTCAGGCACAACTTGGTGACTGAACAACAACAGGATAAAAAACTATAAATAACAAGAAACATGGAGGCTAATCAACACACTTCTGAATAATAGATCACTGAAGAAATCACTCAATAGATCACTGAAGAAATATAAAAGGAAATCAAAAAAGCTTAGAAGAAAATGACAATGAAAACAAGACAACCCAACACCAATGGGATGTAGTAAAAGCAGTGCTAAGAGGGAAGTTCATAACAATAAAAGCCTACCTCAAGAAACAGGAGACATCAAATCAACAACCTAACCTTACACCCACAGCAACTAGAAAAAGAAGAACAAAAAACCCCAAAGTTAGTAGAAGGGAAGAAATCATAAAGATCACAGCAGAAGTAAATGAAAAAGAAATGAAAGATAGCAAACATTAATAAAAATAGAAGCTGGGTCTTTAAGAAGATAAAATTGACAAACCATTAGCAAGATTCATCAAGGGAAAAAGGGAAAAAGACTCAAATCAATAAAAACAGAAATGAAAAAGAAGTTACAAAAGACAATACAGAAAAACAAAGGATTGTCAGAGACAACTATGACCAACTATATGCCAATAAAATGGACAACTTGGAAGAAATTGACAAATTCTTGGAAAAGTACAACCTTCCAAAACTGAACCAGGAAGAAATAGAAAATATGAACAGAACAAGCACACACATGGAAATTTAAACTGTAATAAAAAATATAGATCAATGGAACAAAACAGAAAGCCAGGAGAAAAATCTACACACCTATGAATACCTTAGTTTTGACAAAGGAAGAAGGATATACATGGAAACCACTTTTTAATAAGTGGTGCTGGGAAAACTGGTCAACTAAATGTAAAAGAATGAAGTTAGAACACTTCCTAACACTACATATAAAAATAAAGACCTAAACAAAAGACCAGAAACTATAAAACTCTTAAGAGGAAAACAAAGGCAGAACGCTGATATAAATCACAGCCAAGATCCTATATGACTCTCCTCCTAGAGTAATGGAAATAAAAATAAGAGTAAACAAATGGGACCTAATTAAATGTAAAAGCTTTTATACAATGAAGGAAACTACAAACAAGGTGAAAGACAACCCTCAGAATGGGAGAAAATAATAGCAAATAAGACAACTGACAAAAGATTAACTTCAAAAATATACACGCAGCTCCTGCAATAGCAGAAAAAAAAATTTTAAAAAAGACATTTCTACAGAGAAGATATATAGATGGCTAATAAACACATGAAAAGATACTCAGTATCGCTCATTATTAGAGAAATGCAAATCAAAACCAAAATGAGGTATCATCTCATACCAGTCAAAATGGCCATAATAAAAAAAAAGCTACAAATAAAATGCTAGAGAGGGTGTGGAGCAAAGGGAACCCTCTTACAGTGCTGGTGGGAATGTAAACTGATACCACCACTATGCAGAACAGCATGTAGAGTCCTTACAACACTAGGAATGAAACTATCATATAGCCCAGCAACCCCACTACTGGGCATATACTCTGAGGAAACCAGAACTGACAAAGACACAAGTACCCCAAAGTTCACTGCCCCACTATTTACAATGGCCGGGACATGGAAGCTACCCAGCTGTCCATCAGCACTGAATGGATAAGGAAGTTGTGGTTGATCAGTTGCTCAGTCATGTCGGCAGCCCCGTGGACTGCAGCATCCTAGGCTTCCCTGTCCTTGCCCATCTCCCAGAGCGTGTTCAAACTTAAGTTCAATGAGTCAGTGATGCCATCCAACCATCTCATCTTCTATCGCCCCCTTCTCCTCTTGCCCTCAATCTTTCCCAGCATCAGGGTCTTTTCCAATGAGTTGGTTATTTCCAAACTGAAGCTTCAGCATCAGTCCTTCCAATGAACATTCAGGGTGGATTTCCTTTAAGACTGACTGGTTTGATCTCCTTGCAGTCCATGGAACTCTCAAAAGTCTTCTCCAGCACCATGATTCAAAGGTACTAGTGCTCAACCTTCTTTATGGTCCAACTCTCACATCCATACATGGCTACTGAAAAAAATCATAGCTTGGTGTGTATGAATCTTTGTTAGCAGCAATGTCTCTGCTTTTTCATACACTGTCTAGGTTTGTCATAGCTTTTCTTCCAAGGGGCAAGCACCTTACAATTCTGCCACTGTAGTCACTGTCTACAGAGATTTCAAGATTAAAGGAAAAAAAAAAACACACTCTCAACAGATTGGGTATAGAAGTAACATACCTAACATAATAACACCATATATGACAAACCAGCCTTGTCATCATGAGGAGGCTTGCAAAACTTAATGAAGCTATGAGCCATATCTTGCAGAGCCACCTAAGAAAGACAGGTCATTGTGAAGAGTTCTGAAAAAAAAAGGTCCAAGGGAGGAGGAAATGGCACACCACTCCATTATTCTTGTCACGAAAACCCCATGAGCAGTATGAAAAGGTAAAAAGAAATGAAACCAGAAGATGAGCTCTCCAGGATGGTAGGTTTTCAGAATGCTACTGGGGGGTGGGGGGGGGGGGCATAGGGCATATTACAAATAGCTCCAGAAAGAATGAAGTTGCTGGGCCAAAGCAGAAACAATGCTCAGCTGTGGATGTGTCTGGTAGTCAAAGTCTGATGTTGTAAACAATACTGCATAGGAACCTGGAATGTTAGATCCATGAATCAAGTTAAGTTACAAGTGATCAAGCAGGAGATGGCAAGACTGAACTTAAACTGAACTGAATCTTAGTAATTAGTGAACTAAAAAGGATGGGAACGAGAGAAATTAATTCAAATGACTGTTATATCTACTACTGTGGGCAAGAATCCCTTAGAAGAAATGGAGTAGCTCTCACAGTCAAAAAGAGTACAAAATGCAGTACTTTGGCGCAATCTCAAAAACAACAGAACAATCTTGGTTCATTTCCAGGGCAAACCACTCCAAATCTATGCCCCAACCACTGATGCCAAAGGAGCTGAAGTTAACCAGTTCTTTGAAGACCTACAAGACCTTCTAGAACTAACCAAAAAACTAACCAAAAAAGGGATGTCCTTACGTCATAGGGAAGTGGAATGCAAAAGCAGGAAGTCAAGAGATACCTGGCTAAACAGGTAAGTTTTAGCCTTGGAGTACAAAATGAAGCAGGGCAAAGCCTAACAAAGTTTTGCCAACAGAATGCACTGGTCATAGCAAACACAATTTCCCAACAACAGAGATGACTACACATGGACATCACAAAATGGTCAATTCCAAAATCAGGTTTATTATATTCTTTGCAGCCGATGGAGAAGCTCAATACACTCAGCAAAAACACTAGGAGCTAACTGTGACTCAGATTGTGAACTCCTTATTACAAAATTCAGACTTAAATTGAAATAGATTTTTAAAAAAATAACTGCTTTATAATCTCCAAAAATGGATCTTTCCATTTTAAGAGAAAACAAAGAACTTCAGTTAAAGTTCCTGACACAGTGATTGGCACAGGATATGCATTGAACCATAGCTATTACTTAAACTTCAGGTAACTGGCAGCCTTCTTGGGAACCCTGGAGCATCCTCAAAGACCCTATCCTAGTTCTCTAGACAGACCAAGAAGCAAGACAACATGGAGAGTCTATTTATTCAATAGCAACACTAAAGACAAAGTCTCAGAAATCTGAGGGGATACAGTTCCTATTTCTACTTCAGTCCATTTTCATAAGTTTCTGTCCTTCACAGGCTACAACTTGATGTAAAAAGCTTGATGTATGTCCTAGATATACTTATACACAACCTTTGAGGGAACAGTTTGGAGGTGCAGACGAACAGGACACTTGTAAAAGTGGGACAGCAGGGTCTCACTGTAGCCCACAAGGAAGTAGAACTTGTGTGCAGGTAGCTGCCTCAGGACCAGGGCACAGATCTCCACCTGATTAGCCCAGCGTTTTAGAATAAGCTGGTCAGCCAGGCAGCCTGGGAAAGTGCCCAGCATAAATTTGCGAAGGAAAACATCTTCCACTGTTCGCTCGGCAGCATGATCCTCCCCATCCAGGTTACCTGAAGAGACAAGGGTACCATGGTGAGTTGGCCAAAACTCCAAAGAAAACATTCAAGAGCACTGGGCATTCAATTCCCCACCTTAGCCTCTTCTCTTTTCTTCTACAGTGGAAAAAGAATAATACTCTGAAGCTTCAAGAACAAATAATCCCCAAACAAATCCTGTGAAGTGTGTATTATCATTATCTTGTCTCACAAAAGAGAAGGGCACAAAACCAAGATGATTCTTTTATGTAGACATAGAGTACCCCTTTCCCACTCCTTCCTCATTGCCATACAGAAGCACTGGTCATTCCATGGGCCAGAGAGATGAGGCCATCAAGCTACTTCTGAGATGTGAGCTCTCTCACTTAACGAGAGCCATGGCCTCAACAAGTAAATTCTCACTGTGGATCATAAACCTTTGCACCTCTTACAATATTTGTTATGAGTCTCCACACCCACCCCCTAGACCTCAGAACAAGAACTTGAAAAGGGTTTGGGACAGAATTCCATACTTTAAGTAGGTTCTCTAGACAGATGTGTCTCAAACACTCAAGTTGAGAACCCTTATAAAGAAGAAAATATTGTTGATTCTCATTAGTTCATAGTAGTTATGCTTTGTAAAGTTAAGAGTTATGTTCTATATAATCAAAATGAATGACAAATTAGTAAACACTAAACTAAACCAATGTTCCTGGTAGAAATTCTGCAAGTCTCTGGTTACAATATTTTTATCAACAGATTGATATTAAGCCTTATTTTATTTCTCTGTTAAAGACACCTACAAATGGCTGATTAACACTGAACTCTCTCCCAACAGCTCTGTAACACATGCCTGAAGGAAGCTTTTCTAACAATTATGCCCTGTAAGGTACAACACAGTCTTCTTGTGCTTAGGAACACTAGATGGTGTTGCAGTGAAAAGAAAAAAAAAAGCAATGAGTTTCTCTTTTTTCTTTCCCTTTCCTGAGAACAAAGGAAATAATGAGAACAGTAAACAGGCTGGAGGAAAACATAAACAGGCCTGAAAGAGATAATCACTCCTAATTTTACTTAATTCCCAATCTGTAGTCTGTATCTAGGTTTACTTTTCCCCAAATTAATCTGACACTATGTAAATTACATCCTGCACCTATCACCCCCTAACTGTATGAGTTACATCCAGAACCTATTACCTTTTCCTAAGTGAAGTTGCTTAGTCGTGTCCAACTCTTGTGACCCCATGGACTGTAGCCTACCAGGCTCCTCCATCCATGGAATTTTCTAGGCAAGAGTACTGGAGTGGGTTGCCATTTCCTTCTCCAGGGGATCTTCCCGACCCACAGATCGAACCCAGGTCTCCCATATTGTGGGCAGATGCTTTACCATCTGAGCCACTAGGGAAGCCTATTACCCTTTAACTCTTTGCTAATTATATCCAGTACCTGGTGTATACCCTCATCACACTCCCTTTGTAGACCACTCCTTGTAGCTTTTTCATTTCAGAAAGAAGGCCACATTCAATAAACCACAGACAAATGAACCCAATTACTGGGTTTCCTGCTGCCTACTATGACTGTTTTGAAACAATGCAAGAATGCAGGACCTTCATTACTTTGAGCCTTATCATTTACCCTAAGACCAGGAGACCCAGGCTGGAGACCCAGGCTATATAAAGTCTAGAGAAAAAAGAAAAAAAAAAAAAAAAATAAAGTCTCCTGGTTCACAGTTCCTGAGGCACTAGCATGTTGTGTTCTCCCCTCAGATGAATTCTTCCTCTAAACTCTGTCTCCATAATTTTTATTTGGCATGGGTGGGCAGAGAAAGCCAAGATTTTGGCAGCAATAAATGGGAGCTCATGCAGAATCTGCTTGCGGGCAGGTGACCCCACAGGGCCCCTTGGTTTGATTGGAAGTTTCGGGATCTCTCTCCATACCAGGCTCTTTCAAGAAGAGTGGCTCATTGGGGGATTTCTCTGAGGCCAGATGGCCTGGGACTTCCTGTTGTAGGGCTGTACCCCAAACACACCCAACCAGACAACTTGGCTGCAGAATTCTGAGGCTATGGTGGAGAATGGGGGAGAAAATGCTCTATAGCTACAGAAGCTTTATTTCTGCCTTGAAGATGCCTTCTCTTACACTGTCCCCTCTGGCACAGATTTCTACTCCGAGAAAACATTAATTCTTGGAGGATAAAAAGGAGGGAGTTTTGTATGTACCAAACTGCTACGTTTGATAAACCCCCTAGAGACCACTGATGTTTCCTGTTTGGGGAATCGCTTCAGTCCCAGTTTGGAAATTTCTATGAAGAGAAACTGCTTTCATAAGGTGCCACTTTGGACAAATGTCACAGGTTGAGCAGGACTTGGAAGTCACATTTGAGACATTCTTGCCATTTGGCTTTTTGATTTTTTAACATCTCCATGCCATCCCTTTGGAGCATTTTTCTGCCCCCTTGCTTTTGATTTCTTGGCATGTCTTTGCCATTTTCCTTGTTTTTAGTGACTTCCTGCTGCTGCAGTTTGGTTTGTTTATATTGGTATGAGCATGCAAACATCCAGTACTAACTGTTCAAGCTAGAATAGGAAGTACTTCCTCTAAGCTTCCATCACAGAGTCCTCTACAAAAAATTCTAAGTTATTGTTAACCTATAGATAACAAGCTGACTGTGGAGCTGACTGTGGCTCAGATCATGAACTCCTTAATGCCAAATTCAGACTTAAATTGAACAAAGCAGGGAAAATCACTAGACCATTCAGGTATGATCTAAATCAAATCCCTAAAGATTATACAGTGAAAGTGAGGAATAGATTTAAGGGACTATATCTGAATATATGTGTATGTCTCAGTATGCACCTCTGATTTGGATAATATTGCTGAGGTTAATTTGTCAATGAGCTCTAATTAACTGGCTTAAAGTAAGTGCTTACAAATCAACCATTTCTGAACACAAGAGAAATTAAGCTAAATTTCAGATTCATGTGAACAGGGAAATATTCAGTATTTTATTAATACCAACTATTAATGTGTTAGTTTGTTGATCTAATTAGCATAAACATACATTAGAGTTATCTACCTTAAGTATAATACATCTTATTGTGCCCAGATTTGTCAATACATCTTAAGTACATTAATACATCTTAAGTATTGTATCTTAAGTACAATACATCTTATTGTGCCCAGTCAGTCAAGTCTGACTTACAAGTGGCTGGTTTTAGGGGATGAGGAAAAAAAAGAATGATACAGAAAGTGATAAAAAGGTCTGTGGGAAGTGGACCCCAAGAAAAGAGTTTTGTGGTCAGGATTAACAAAGTTCAAAATAAATAACTGAGAAAGCAAATTAAAAAAAAAAAAAAACTGGTGCAAATCTTGAATTTGGTTTTTCTCTCTGATAGGAGACAAGTTTTCTTAAAATCCTAAACTGCCTTTGATGACAGATTTTAAGTTCTTTACCGTTTAAGTTATCTGCTCTGTATTTGCCTTTGAAATCTTTTATTGGTACTTTGACTAAGTGAATCACTAGTGTCTCACAGTGACCTATGATCCTATGTGACAGTGTGTTCTAAAGTGGAGAAGAAAATGGCAAATCACTTCAGTATTCTTGCCTTGAGAACCCCATGAACAGGATGAAAAGGCAAAAAGATATGGGAGTGGCAGGATATAATTAAAATAATGACACAAACAAACAAAAACCTACAACCAAGATTAATCTACCTAGCAAGGATCTCATTCAGATTTGACAGTGAAATCAAACAAAAGCTTAAGAGAACTCAGCACCACCAAACCAACCTTAAACAAATGCTAAAGGAACTTCTCCAGCAGGAAACCAGAGAAGAAAAACACAAAAAAACAAACCCTAAATGATTTAACAAAATGGCAGTGGGAGCATACATATCAATAACTACCTTAAGTGTAAAGGGATTAAATGCTCCAACCAAAAGATACATACTGGTAGAATGGATACAGAAACCAAGACCTGCCTATAAACTGCCTACAAGAGATCCACTTCAGACCTAAGGACAAAAACAGACTGAAAGTTAGGGGATGGAAAAAGATATTCAATGCAGATGGGAATCAAAAGAAAGCAGGAGTAGCAATACTCATATCTCACATCAGGCAAAATAGACTGAAAACTGTTACAAGAGATAAGAAAGACACTGAATAATGATCAAGGAATCCTCCCAAAAAGAAGATACATATAACAATTTTAAATGTTTATGCACACAACATAGGAGAACCTCATACATAAGGCAAATACTAAAAACCTTTATGATAAAAGGGAAAATCAACAGTAAACAATCCTAACAGGGGACTCTGACACCCCACTTATACTGATGGACAGATCATCTGGACAAAAAACTAATAAGCAAACACGAGCCTTAAATTACACATTAGACCAGATGGTCCTAACTGATATCTTTGGAACATTCCACCTCAAAACAGCACAATATACTTTTTTCTCAAGCGCACATAGAACATTCTCCACGACAGATCACATCTTGGGTCACAAATCAAGCCATGGGAAATTTAAAATTGAAATCATATCAAACATCTTTTCTAAGCTCAACACTATGAGACTAAATATCACCTACAAGAAAAAAAATTGAAAAAATTCATGGAGGCTAAACACCACACTTCTAAATAAGCAACAGGTCACTGAAGAAATCAAAAGGGAAATTTAAAAATACATGGATACAAATGGCAATTAAAATATGACCCAAAACCTACGGGATACAGCAACAGAAGTTGAGAGAAGTTTATAGCAATACAAGCCTACCTCAAGAAACAAGAAAAATATCAAATTAACAACCTAACCTTACACTTTACTAAAGCAACTAGAAAAAGAATCAAAAAACCCTTCAAAGTTAGTGGAAAGAAAGAAACCATAAAGATTAGAGCAGAAATAAATGAAAAAGAAATGAAGGAAACAATAGCAAAGATCGGTAAAACTAAAAGCTTGTTCTTTGAGAAAAACTGAACCAGGAAAGAATAGAAAGCATGAACAGATCAATCACAAGCACCAAAATCAAAACTGTGATCAAAAATCTTTCAACAAACAAAAGCCCAGGGCCAGATGGGTTCACAGGTAAATGCTACCAAAAGTTTAGAGAACAGCTAACACCTATCCTGCTCAACTCTTCCAGGAAATTACAGAGGAAGGAAAAATCAAAACTCATTCTATAAGGACATCATCACCCTGATACCAAAACCAGACCAAAAAAATCACACACAAAAAAGAAAATTACCAGTCAATATCACCAATGAACACAGATGCAAAAATCCTCAGCACAATTCTAGCAAACAGAATCCAACAACACATTAAAAGGATCATACACCATGATCAAGTGGGATTTATCCCAGGGATGCAAGGTTTCTTCAATTCAAGGAAATCAATCAACCATATCAACAAACTGAAAGAAAAAACATGATTATCTCAATAGATGCAGAGAATGCTTTTGTCAAAATTCAACACCTATTTATGATAAAAATTCCCCAAAAGTAGGCACAGGTCTACTTCAACATAATAAAGACCATATACAACAAATGACAGCAAACATTATCCTCAATAGTGAAAAACTGAAAGCATTTCCTCTAAGGTCAGGAACAAGACAAAGGTGCCTGCCCATTCCCACCACTATTTGTCAACATAGTTTTGGAAGTCCCAGCCACAGTAATCAGAGAAGAAAAAGAAATAAAAGGAATCCAGATCAAAAAAGAAGGAAAATTCTCACTGCATATGACATGATACTATACATAGGAAATGCTAAAGATACCACTAGAAAATTGCTAGACCTAATCAATGAATATCATAAAGTTGTAGAATATAAAATTAATACACAGAAAGTCCTTGCATTCCTATACACTAACAATGAAAAATCAGAAAGAGAAATTAAGCAAACAATCTCATTCACCATTGCAACCAAAAGAATAAAATACCTAGGAATAAATCTACCTCAAGAGACAAAAAAGCTGTATGCAGAAAAGTGTAAGACACTGATGAAAGAAGTCAAAGATGACACAGAGATGGAGAGATATACTATGTTCTTGGATTGGAAGAATCAATATTGTGAAAATAACTAAACCACCCAAAGTAATCTTCAAATTCAATGCAGTGTCTACTAAACCACGGATGGTATTTTTCACAATTTGTATGGAAACACAACAGACCTCGAACAACCAAAGTAATGTTGAGAAAGAAAAACAGAGCTGGAGGAATCAACTTTCCTGCTTCAGACTCTACTATGAGCTACAGTCATCAAGACAGTATGGTGCTGGTACAAAAACAGATAAACAGAGCCGTCTTTACCTTTACACACAAAAATAAGCTCAAAATGGATTAAAAACCCAAATGTGAGCCTGGACACTATAAAATTCCTAGAGGAAAACATCAGCAGAATGCTCTCTGACATAAATTATAGCAGCATCTTCTTCAATCCATCGCCCAGAATAACGTATATTAAAAAAAAAAAAAGGACCTACTTAAACTCAAAAGGTTTTACACAGCAAAGGAAACAATAAACAAAAGGACAACCCACAGATTGGGAGAAAATATTAAAATATTTGCAAATGATGTGCCTGACAGGATTAGTATCCAAACTTTACAAACAGCTTATAATCCTTAACAGCATCAAAAGAAACAGCCCACTCAGGCAGAACTGAACAGACATTTCTCCAAAGAGGACATACAGATGGCATATGAAAAGTTGTTTCACATTGCTAATTATTAGAGAAATGCAAATCAAAGCTACAACGAGACACTGGTCAGAATGCTATCATCAAAAAATGCACAAACAATAAATGCTGGTGAGGGTGTGGAGAGAAGGGTACCCTTCTACACTGTTGATGGGAATGTAAATTGGTACAGCCACTACAGAGAACAGTACAGAAGTTCCTTTAAAAACTAAGCTACCATACGACACTACAATCCCACTCCTGGGCATACATCTGGAGAAACACATGATCCAAAAAGACTCATGCACCTCAATGTTCACTGCAACACTATTTACAATAGCCAAGACATGGAAGTAACCTAAATGTCCATAAGCAGAGGAATGGATAAATAAGATGCTACATATATACAATGGAGTATTACTCAGCCATTAAAAGGAATGAAATAATGCCTTTTGCAACATGGTGGACCTAGACAGTGTCAAACTGACAAATAAATCAGAGAAGAAACATCATATAACATCCCTTATATGTGGAATCTAAAAAGAAGTAATATAAATGAACTTACGTACAAAACAGAGACTCAGAGAACGAACTTATGGTTGTTGGCATGAAGGAATTGTTAGGCTGTTTGGGGAGGTCACGTATACACTAATATATACAAAATGGAAAATGAAGAAGGAATTATACACAGTAATGCAACTCTACTCAATGTTAAGAGTGGTGAGGGGGGGTGGATGGGAGTGGGGTGGGGGAGAAAATGAATGCATGTAAATGCATGGCTGAGTCCCTCTACTGTTCACCTGCACTGCATTGTTAGCTGGCTATACCCCCAATACAAAATAAAAGGTTTAAAGTTAAAAAAAAAAAAAGACTACAATGAGGTATCACCTCACACTGGTCAGAATGACCATCACCAAAAAAACCTATAAACAATAAATGTCAGAGAGAGTGTGGAGTAAAGGGAACCCTCTTGCACTGTTGGTAGGAATGTAAACTGATATATCCACTATGGAGAACAGTATGGAGATTCCTTAGACCATAAAGAATAAAACTATCATGTGACCCAGCAATCCCACTACTGAACATATACCCTGAAGAAACCATAACTGAAAAAGACACGTGTATCCCAATGGTCACTGCAGCATTATTTACAATAGCTGGAAATGGAAGCAACCTAGATGTTTATGGACATATGAATGGATAAAGAACTTGTAGTACATATATACAATGGAATATTATTCAGCCATAAAGAAGAAAGCATCTGAGTCAGTTCTAATAAGGCTCTAATAAACCTAGAGCCTATTATACAGAGTTAATAAAAAGAAAAACAAATATCCTACATTAACACATATAGATGCAGTGGTAAAAGAATCTACCTGCAAATGCAGGAGATGCAAGAGATGTGGGTTAAATCCCCAGGTCAGGAAGCTCCCTGGAGTAGGAAATGGCGACCCACTCCA
Source organism: Hydropotes inermis (assembly GCA_020226075.1). NCBI lineage: Eukaryota > Metazoa > Chordata > Mammalia > Artiodactyla > Cervidae > Hydropotes > Hydropotes inermis. The sequence goes on from CM035289.1 coordinate 56,905,710, forward strand.
ATATTCTTGTCTGGAAAATTCCATGGACAGAGGAGCCCAGCAGGCTACAGTCCATGAGGTCACAAAGAGTCAGACACAACTGAGCATGCCTGCAATGAATATATATGGAATCTAGAAAGATGGCACTGATGAACCTATATGCAGGGCAGCAATGGAGACAGACACAGAGAACAGACCTGTGGATACAGTAGGGGAAGGACATGATGAGACAAACTCAGAGTAACATGGAAACATACACATTACCATATGCAAAATAGTCCGTGGGAATTTGCGTTGACTCAGGAAACTCAAACTCGGTGTTCTCTGAAAACCAACAGGGGTGGGATGGGGTGAGAGACGGGAGGGACGCTCAAGAGGGAGGGGACATAAGCACACCTATGGCTGATTCATGTTGATGTACGGCAGAATCCAATCCAATCCAATCCAAGACAATAAAGCAATTGTCCTCCAATTAAACTCAACATTAAAAAAACCATGCTCATGGCAGCCAGTCCCATTACTCGTGACAAATAAAAAGGGAAAAAATGGAAGCAGTGACAGATTTTTATTCTTCAGCTCTAAAATCACTTCTGATAGTGACGGCAGCCCTAAAATTAAAAGATGCTTGCTCCTTGGAAGGAAAGCTATCACAAACCTTGATAGCGTATTAAAAAGCAGAGATATCACCTTGTCCACAAAAGTCTGTATAGTCAAAGCTATGGTTTTTCCAATAGTCATGTGTGGATGTGAGAATTGGACCACAAAGAAGGCTGAGAGCCAAAGAATTGATGCTTTCAAATTGTGGTGCTGGAGAAGACTCTTGAGAGCCCCTTGGACTGCCAAGAGACCAAACCAGTCAACCCTAAAGGAAATCAACCCTGGACATTCATTGGAAGGGCTGATGCTGAAGCTCCAATTCTTTGGCCCCTGATGCAAAGAGCCGACTCACTGGAAAAGATCCTGATGCTGGGAAAAATTAAGGGCAGGAGAAGAGGGCAGCAGAGAATGAGATGGTTAGACATCATCACTGACTCAATGGACATGAATCTGAGCAACTCCAGGGGATGGCAGAGGACCAGAGGAGCCTGGCATGCTGCAGTCCATGGTGTTGCAGAGTCAGACGTGACTTAGTGACTGAACAACGACAAAGATTATACTGTATGATACGTGTATGCATGCTGTCATGTCTGATTCTTTGTGAACACATGGACTGTAGCCCTAAATTGTTACCAAAATCGCAAGTCTGTGTGCCAGATGCACGGTGAGGACCATCAATACTAAAACATTACGGTTTAGAACAGAAAAAGGCTTATCATAGATTCATACAAAGAGATGGTGGCTCATGCCCTAAGAACCCCAAGGTTACTAAAAAGATTTCAGCAAGCCGTTTAAAAGCAAAGGGTGAGGGATGGGGATGGTTACTTGTTGCAGACTTCTCCGAATTAGATCCTCTCTTCTCGATGTCAGGTCATGGTTAGGTAACAATGTTCCTGTAACTCTCTACCAGCTGAATGTTATTCTCTGTCCTGACAAGAAAGGGCAAAGTCTCAAGGCACAACAACTTTCACCCTCCAAGGTCCCAGTCTGGCTAAGAGGAGGCAGATCTCAGCTGGCAGCTCCTTTCACAGCCTGCCCAGCTCTCATCCCTGAGGGAGCCAGACACCCAACCAACTGGTCATCAGTCTCATCAGGCAGCCCAAATGGGGAGACCAGGTCCCCCAGACTGACCAGGCAGAAGGCAACTGCTATCAGGTTGCAGAGACAGGGATGGAGAAAGAGGTTCACTGCTGCCTCAAGGCCTGAGCCACGGCTAGCAGAGGGCCTCAGTAAGGGCTATGGAGCCCTGCAGGACACAGTTCCCCAGTCTATTCCCTGGGCCCTCCAGCTCACCTGCTGGCCCAAGGATGGGTAGGCTGGAGGGCCTCCAGGAGAAGGCCTGGATCTGCCTCTTACTCACTGTCCACCTCAAGACCACCACACCACTGACCCCTGACTGAATCACTTCCCCAGTAGTCCTTCACTGACAGTTATCAGTGGACAGGGCCAACTGTGGCACTGACCAATAGCTGAGCAGGACCACTAACGGTCGCTCATTGACGGCTGGTTGCTTGTGCACAGGGCCCACGAGGCAGCAAGCAATGGCTGAGCAAAACCTGTTGCCTAGTAACAGGGTGCAGAGTAACGAGGCACAGCAATGGCTGCCAGCTAAAGGCTATGCTCATCCTATTCTGTTACAGCCTGCCAGGCTCCTCTTGTAACAGCACCATGAGCTCAGCCTTTAGCACACAGCCACTGCTGTGCATCATTACTCTGTACCCTATTATCAGGCAACGGGTCCTACTCAGCCATTGGTTAGCGCCTCAGCGGGCCTCGCCCACTGGCAACCGTCAATGAGCAATAGTTAGTGAGAGAATTCAGACAACAGCTGAGTGTTGGTCATAAGGTGGAGAGTAAGCTAAGAGGCGGATCCCGGCCTTCTTCCCAAGGCCCTCCAGCTCACCCAGCCTTGGGCCAGTGGGGGAGATGGGAGGCCCAAAGAACAGGCTTGGGACTGTGTTCTGCAGGGCTTTTCAGAGCCCTCACCAAGGCCTTGGGGCAGTGGTGAACCTCTCCCCAATCCTGGTCTCTGCGACCCAACAGCCATGGTGCAGTGGTGGTCCCACATGGGGCCTTTCCCTCCCTGGCGCTGGCCTGCATGCTCCACTGAGACAGACACCAGCTATGATGGTTCTGCTCAGCCAGTGGCTGAGCACCCTGGTGGGCCCCTCCCCAGAAGCAAGTGAGCACCATAGGGAAGTGACCATTAACAGCCCTGCTCTGCTACTGGTCGGTGCTACTGAAAGCCCCTCCCTCCTCTGTATAGACCCTGAATTCTAAGGGTTTTTGAGAGGCTAGTCTGCCATCTTCTCTGTTTGCTGAACCTTCCAATTAAAGTCATTATTCCTTGCTCCAACAACTCATTTCCAAATTTATTGGCAGCAAGCAGAATGAGCTTGGGCTCAGTAACAGTGGCAGTTTGCCTGGGACACAGTCTGTGGGACCTGGTCTCCCCTCTTTGGAGGCCTGAGGACTAGTTGGGTTGGGCAGAATCTGGAGACCTGGCCCTGAGCGAACTGTCAACTGAGCTCTGCCTCCTCTTAGCCAGGATCAGGACCCTGGAGGGTAAAAGTCGTGCCCTGGGACCTTGTCTTTCTTGTCAAGACAAAGAATAACATTCATTTGGTAGAGATTTAGAGGAAAATCATTACCTGAACATGACCTGACTTCAAGAACAAAGGATCTAACATCAGGAAGTTTGCAATAACTTACCATGTCCCTCTGTCACCTTTTGCTTTCACAAGGACTTTGCTGAAAACTGGGATTCTTAAGGCATGAACCACCTGTCTCCTTAAATGACCCTGAAAAAAAATCCTTTTCTCTGTCCCAAACTCCAATGCTTTAGTATTGTTTGGCCTTACTGTGCATCAAGCACACAGACTTGACAATGTTCAGTAACACTCTGTCCATGGGATTCTCTAGTCAAGAATATGGGAGTGGGTTGCCAATGTCCTCCTCCAGGGGACCTCCTGAACTCAGGGATCAAACCTGCGTCTCCTGCATCTCCTGCATGGCAGGCAGACCTGGTAAAATGTCATCAACCATAACCCTAGTTATTATCTGAAAGTATTTTATGTCACAGCAGTAACCAAGTTACTCCGTCAATTGCATTGTAATCAGATTTTAAACATGACTTAAGTCTTTTGTCATTATATACACCTATGGGTTCACTCTGATGCCTTTGAAAAATGCTTCAGCTTCAAGAAGATTTATAGAAGGATTTTTAGATAAATACAAATTTCTGACTTTCACATCAGAATGCTGAACTGTCTAAAAAATCAAATAATCCTAATAACTACCTGATGGCTTCATAAAACGCTAACAAAAGGATTAAATGAATGGAAGATACGGTTTTAATTTTATGATTTCTATCTGAAAAGTAACAGATTTGAATTTGTGTTTTCCGGTGTAAGGAAAACCTTCTTCTCAAACTGATTATGACCTAAAGTAATTTGGTAAATTTTCTTTGTAAGCAGAATGGAAACATTTCTCTTTTCCCCTTTGTCTGCTTTCAGAGATCAGGAACTCTTAGATTGCCAGCAGCTTATTAGGTAAATCAGGAAGCCTACCTCACTAACAGGTACAAAAATCTCAAGATTTTGAGTACCTTAAAAAGGAAGGAAGCCACGAGATCTGATAAGTTAAATCTGTGACAAGCCCCTTGTGTGATTTTCTTAGCCCTGAGAAGTCTTTTAAAAGTTCAGTTTAAGACTCCTTAAAAAATTTCAGCAAGCAAAAAGCCTCTATGATCAACTGTAATTATATAAATCATCAGGCAAAGTTCATTAAAACTAGACTGAAATTTGGTTCTTTCTGTTAAGAGAACAAAGTTTTCTAGGAAGGCTGCTTTTAATTAGGTCTGTGTAAACTTATTTGCCTTTACGTGATTTATATTTGTGGTTAAAATTTTGTTATTTTGGTAATGTAAACAAGTATTATCTCACAATGATCTACAAAGGTTATGGCACCTGTAGATAAAGCTCATTCTGCTTCTACAAAAACTGTTATCTTGATGTCCTTAAAACATGGCAACAATCTACTACTACATCAGGGGATTAAAATGGGTAAACAACAGGTGTAAATCAGACTCAGGACTATGGAAAACCCAAGATGGTCACCTGGCTTTTCCCAGACCCCTGACAAATCAAATTTTTTTTTAATTTGATGGGTTAAAGCCTCCCAAGGCTGCAGGGCTAATGTCCTCACAATGGAAACAATATGTTTCACTTAAGAGTTTTGTTAACTAAGGTTTTCATTTACCAAGACTCATTTCCCAGTTTCCTACTGTTATGTTATAAGGCTAAAAAGTTTAATTAAGGAGTACTTTTAAGTTTGTTTCTGAAGTTTATCTCAGTAATCTATCTTTGAATGGAGATCAGATGCCCTGTGACCTGAAACCAGGGTATTATGCATACTGGAAAAGGTCTACTTCCAACCTAGATGGAAGGATCAGGTACTCTTAACTAGCTCATCATGCACAGTGAAACTGAGAAGAATTATCTCTTGGATTAATTTTCACTCACAAAGGGTCTCTGCATTGGACTGGCTTATACTAAAGACTGCTGATCTCAAAATTACCTTAAAAAAATGCTCAGAAGAGAAACTACATTCATATCAGGATGAGAAGACAGCAGAAGTAGACAGCTTGCCCAAGATCCTGGACCTGACTCATATGGTTCTTTAAAATATTTTCTTGACTTCTTGGACCTCTGCATATGAATCAAATGTTTTTCTATCATAGATGTGATCCTATGCTAGTTTTAAACATCAATCCAGTTGTTGGGTTTGTAGTCAATTAACTGTGCCTAGTACTTCTGGGTTACTTTGGTGGATTTCTCCACTCCAAGGCTCTAACTGGCTGACTGTTAGGGAATTTATTTTAAAGAAAAATTATAGTCATAGTCAGGCCACTATTGATATTAATAGATGATATCCCCTCACCTGATCAATTAATAACACCTGCTCTGAACTGGGCCATAAACATAAAATTTCCTTATCACTCAAGTTCAGTCACAGTAACAAGCAAAATTTCAGCCAAGGAATAAAAGCCTCTCACAAGTATGAGATTTATGCAGTTAAAACCAGGCTTCAGTAATTTAAGTTTTAATGTTCCTCTATGTTAGAAACAATTAGACCATACTAAGGATAATCAGTCTAGTAACATTAGGAAATTAAGCTGGTGTCTTATGAACAGTGACAATATATAATTTCCCTTAAAGATAGGGATTGTAACAGAAAAGACTAAGATAACCTGGGGATATACTGGGTTACACCTAATGGAAGTTCTTGACTTAAATTCTAACTTAACCCTACTAATACTGTTAGTTATTTTCTATACTGCCTTCTTCAGAAAATTGTTTCTTAAATTACCAAATGTGTGACTGAGCCTCTCATAAAATGATGATATGTAGTTCCATATGAGAGCAGTGATTCTAACAGTGTAACTCTAGATACCGGAAGAAGCAACAAGAGGGGATATCTTCCTGGACCACAAGAGACTAGTAAAGACAGGTAATTCAGAGAATTCTGGATATTGTTTTATGGCCTAGCCCAGTAACAGCACATTGAGTGGCCTGTCAATGAAATCTTCACCAGACCTGGAAATAAGCATTCCTATTTGGACTGTGCAAAGTAATTGCAGTTGGGGCAAAAGTAACTGAGGTTCAAAAGTAATTGCAGCTGAGTTTTGCACCAACTGTAATTACTCTTACTTTTGCCATCAACCACAATTACTTTTGCACCAAACAAACAGCACAATGGGACAAAACGGCCATGAAATGCCCCCAAACCGTGGTCAAATTTATGACCCTGAAGGGAATCTACCAACTAGATTTTGGCACTTGCCATCTACCTCTACAAGGATTAAATCATGGCCACTGCAGCTGCTGACTTTCAGCATCTCTTGAGAGGAGTTCAGGGTGGAGATCAGGAACGAGGCATCTGCTCTGGAACAACTGGCAGAACAGACCTTCAAATAGTTAAAATACTTTCAAGAGATTTTATGAGCCCAGACTCTTGCTCATACCTAGCTCATCTTCTCATACCTACAGAAACACTAACGCCACTGACAGTGACATTTGCTTTGGCTATTAAGGAGAAAACTACAATTAAAAGTCAAAATAGAGTAGCAATGGTTCAGACATTCAAGGAAATAACTAGATGACACAATGGGTATGATTTCAGACAAGTCCTTGTATTGTTAAAAACTTGAGTTTTCTGAGCTGTATCCGACTTGTGATGCCATTAGCCATTCTCAAAATAATGTCTGCTTGCAGTTGGTCACACAATGCTACTTTTTAAAGGTCTCTTCTTGTAATTATTGTATGTTTAGACAACAAAACTCCCTCAGATCATATGTTAACAAAAATAGAAAACACATGTACAGTGACCAATAGCCATATGAAAGCTTAAAGCCTACTTGGATAAACCCAGACAACTGGCTACCTGTGACACAGACTGTGTCCCAGGCTTCAAGTCTCCTTAAAGTGTCAAGTCTAGATTAGGATTCAGGTTTATTTTCCTAAAAAGAAATAAGATCTATTCTGTTTACTAATGTTCTCAGCTCAGTTCAGTTGCTCAGTCGTGTCCGACTCTTTGCGACCCCATGAATCGCAGCATGCCGGGCCTCCCTGTCCATCACCAACTCCCAGAGTTTACCCAAACCCACATCCAATGAGTTGGTGATGCCATCCAACCATCTCATCCTCTGTCATCCCCTTCTCCTCCTGCCCTCAATCTTTCCCAGCATCAGGGTCTTTTCAAATGAGTCAGCTCTTCACATCAGGTGGCCAAAGTACTGGAGTTTCAGCTTCAGCATCAGTCCTTCCAATGAACACCCAGGACTGATCTCCTTCAGGATGGACTGGTTGGATCTCCTTGCAGTCCAAGGGACTCTCAAGAGTCTTCTCCAACAGAATAGTTCAAAAGCATCAATTCTTCGGTGCTCAACTTTCTTCACAGTCCCACTCTCACATCCATACATGACCACTGGAAAAACCATTGCCTTGACTAGACCTTTGTTGAGAAAATGATGTCTCTGCTTTTTAATATGCTGTCTAGGTTGGTCATAACTTTCCTTCCAAGGAGTAGTGTCTTTTAATTTCATGGCTGCAGTCACAATCTGCAGTGATTTTGGAGCCCAAAAATCAAGTCAGCCACTGTTTCCACTTTTCCCCATCTATCTGCCATGAAGTGATGGGACCGGATGCCATGATCTTAGTTTTCTGAATGTTGAGCTTTAAGCCAAATTTTTCACTCTCCTCTTTCACCTTCATCTAGATGCTCTTTAGTTCTTCTTCACTTTCTGCCATATGGGTGGTGTCATCTGCATATCTGAGGTTATTGATATTTCTCCCAGCAATCTTGATTCCAGTTCTAACTGGGTGCAAATGGCTCCATTCCTTTGGACAGGATAACACAAACACTGACCATTATCTAGACCACACTCAAAATTGTTATCAAATGTAGCTTGGTTCTTATTCCTGCTTTGACTCCGGGTTACAGTAATTCTTTCACTGATCTTTGGCCTCTACTTTTTTAAGAAAAACAAAAAACTACTTGTTAAATTTTGCCTCCTCCAGATTACAACAGATTCACATCAAGGTAAGGGATGATACAGAGATTACAGCACTTCTAAGAACAGATCCTGGAGGAATAACAAGAGAAGTCACCCGAGGGTCCCTTAATAAAACATAATGAAACAGAGTGATAACTCCATGACCCCAGCCAGGTAGGGTCGACAAGTCCCTTGTCAGCCTGAACAAGCTACAGAAGGGAAGCTATAGTCCCTCATCTTCCCAATAAAGATTTCTTGGGGTTCACGTCTCTCAAAGGGGATTTGAAATAGGACATAAAGGAGCCCCTGGGTTGGACAGCAGGTGACTGTCAAGTGGAGCAAAACTGAGGTTTTCTCCTCAGCCAGACAAGAATGATGCCTATTTCCCTTCCTCCACTGACATGGAGTAAATAAATTAACACTGGGGAATTTGTTGCAGTGAAAAGGAAAAAAGAGGAATAAGTTTCTCTTTATTTTCCTTTCCCTTTCCTGAGAATAAAGAAAATAAAGAGAACACTGAACAAGCTGGAGAAGAAACATAAATGGGCCTGAAAGAGCTAATTTTAGTTTTACTAGTTTTTTACCTAGTTTTACTTTACCTCTTCCTAATCTTAGTCTGCAACTAGGGTTGCTTTTCCCAAAACTAACCTGACTTTACATAAACTACATCCTGTACCTATTGCCCCCTAACTCTGCATGAGTTACATCCTGCACCTACTACCCTTTAACTCTATGCTAATTACATCCTGGACCTGTGCTTACTTACCTTCACTGCACTCCCTTTGCAGGCCACCCTTGTAGCTTTTTGCATTTTAGAAAGAAGGCCACAGTACAATAAACCAGAGACAAATGGACCCAATTACTGGGCTATCAGACTGCAAGACCCAATTAACCAGGCTACCTGATGCCAACTATGACTGTTTTGAAAGAATTCAAGAAAAATTCAAGATCTTCATTACTTTAAGCATTATCATTTACCCTAAGACCACAAGACCCACGCTATATAAAGTCTCATTTCCCCTAGGAGTGGGGCACAGCTTCTCGGACACTAGCCTGCTGTGTTCTCCCCTCAGCTGGCTGAAGATTAAAGCCATCTTTCTATTCCCTCGAAACTCTGCCTGTATTTTTTTATTCGGCATCAGTGGGCAGAGAAAGGCAAGATTTTGCTGGTAAGAAGAACATGTCAGGGGAATCAACAACAAAAAGCACAAAACTTGAAAATATGCCACTGCTGCTGCTGTTAAGTCACTTAGTCATGTCCGACTCTGTGCAACCCCATAGATGGCAGCCCACCAGGCTCCCCCGTCCCTGGGATTCTCCAGGCAAGAACACTGGAATCGGTGGCCTTTTCCAATGCATGAAAATGAAAAGTGAAAGTGAAGTCGCTCAGTCACGTCCGACTCTTAGCGACCCCATGGACTGCAGCCTACCAGGCTCCTCCTTCCATGGGATTATTCAGGCAAGAGTACTGGAGTGGGTTGCCATTGCCTTCTAACAGATCTCAAAAACAGTACTCGTTTATAGCATGAAAGCTGAAAGAAGACAGAGAGCCTTATTCAACCTCAGCTGGGAAGGTACATGCAGAGTAGTTGCTCTGCCCACAGCTGAGGATGAATGTGAAAGTGAGGTAGGAGATAGATGGAATTCAGGTTGGACATTTATGATCAGCCACTCTTCTGCTTGCATTTCCTGAGATAAGAGACAGGTGGGCTTTAGTTGAGGAATTTACCACCAACAAAAACTGAGCAGATACGCAGTATTTGTCTCCTGCTAACACCCCAAGGGAATAATCATAGCAAGGATAAAGAAAGAAAAAACCCTACACATGCACAGAAGGGCTCCTTGGGGTCAAAAGTCAGAGGACAATTCCAGGCCACAATGAGTCTTGCTCCTCCCAGAAGCCTTCACTTCAAGAACCATCTTGGCTAGGGTGTACCTGGGCACCCTAGGGGAGGGTCCTGAGACAAATTAACCAAAGGGAACAAAGCAAGGTGACTGGCCTGAGGGAAGACACAGACTTGGAAAACTGCCCCTTTACAAAGGATTTAAACTTCCCAAAGGGGCGGCTCTCTCTGAGCTTGCCTATGAGCCTTTCTGCATGTATGTTTCCTTTCAATAAAGTTTCTACTTTATTCTTTATCTTCTGCCTCCTGAATTTGTTCTTGACTAGGCAGGCAAGACTAGGGAACGTGGCCCTAATTGCTGGCTCCTGTGGTACAGTGGTTAGGACTCCCTGTCTGGGAAACTAAGGCCCTGTTTTCAGTTACCGCTTGCTGCTACTTGCTGCAAGCTACCACTTACTGTCATGCCAAGTCTGAAATCAAAAAGCACCTCGAGCAGGCAAATTCACAAACATGGAATCTGCAAATAATGGTGTCAACTGTATGTCGATTTGTGCTCCGGTGGAAAACTGCAATATTTAGAACAGTTTCCTGGGTCCTTCAAATTCTACAGGGTTTCACTTTTTTCACTGCCTCTGAGCTATTTTATATCTCTAAATTATAATTAATTTTTATTGTTTTAGTCATTTAGTCATGTCTGACTTTTTCTGCAACCCCATGAACTGCGTCACCCGCCAGGCTCCTTTGTCCATGGTATTTTCTGGGCAAGATTAATGGAGTGGGTTGCCATCCCATCTCAGGGATCAAACCAATGTCTCCAGGTTTCCTGCACTGCAGACAGATTCTTCACTGCTGAACCATACAGGAAGCTCCAAATAACCCATAGCAATGCAAAACAATTATCTTTAAGCATGCAAGTAATTTCTGTGGAAGTTCAACAAAGTCCTTGCCCCCCACCATGGAAAAAAACCATTTTGCATCCCTTCAAATACATTTGGACATTCCGTATCACATACCTCTCATCTATATTAATTCTTCTTTACTTTGTTTAACTGATTTCTGACCCACCCATTTATTACTGAGTTTAAAAAAATCTCAGACACGTGTTCAATTCGTGTTTTATGTGACAGTCACGACACAGCACGTCTTCTGTCCCGCACCGTCCCCTCACCTGTGTGCAACGACAGCCAGCCCTTGCGGTGAGCGATGTAATGAGGCGCATGCGCTTCCTCGTAGGTCACTGGCTTGTCCCCCTTGCCCACTCGGACTCGGGCCGCCCGGTTCTGAAAAGAAAGAGAGGCGGTGACTTTCCGCGACCACTGACCAAGGGCAAGCCCTAGGTCAGGCCCCCACCCCCATGTCCCAGACCCCGAGGCCGCCGAGTCCTCATCGCTCACCTTGGAGCAGACCGCGGAGGTATGCAGGGCGTGCCAGATGCATGGCAGATCCCGGCTCCAGGGCAGCATCTGTAGGGACAGTGAGGCGTGAGACCCAGACAGGGGCCCTCACCTCCACCCGCCGTCCGGCCCGCACCGCCCACTCACCAGAGGCCTGAGCCCCAGAGCGCAGTGGAGCGCCACCATCTTGGGCGGGGGGCGGGGCGGGGCGGAGCCGAGCAGGCCGGGTGAAGACAAACCGCGCGAGGCTTCTACCAGGGCGAGACCACCGGCGGGCCGGCGCGGGGGTGCGAGGCCCTCGACCTGGCGGGGCTGCGCGCCATCAGCCCCAACCTGCTGTGGGCAGGTGGAGGCCCCGGCTCCGGGCTCAGGAGCCGGGCTGTGCGGGCCGGGAGGCGCGGGGAGCAGGACTCTGCGCCTCCACCCGCAGCCCTGTTCATGCCTCGCACCCCTCCGCCGTGCCACAGTCGTGGTTTGCGTCATCGACCCGGAAACTGAAGGATGCTGAAGGCGAGCGTTCGCTGTCTAAGCGTTCACAGGTGCGGTGAAGAGAGTTTCGGAGGGTCGGTGCTAACCCTACCGCCTGGCCAGGGTCTTTAGAGAAACAGCGTTTTACCACGTCTGAGAGATTAGGCTGCTGAGCTCTGTCTTCAGATAATATCGTTTTAAAAGTGTGGGGTGGGGGGTGACTGACTCATCCACAAATAAAGAAGAAAATCTTTTGGTTAAAGCTTTATACAGTTCTTGGGAGGGGCAAGAGAGGGGTACGAAACTGAAATGAAATACTTCCTGCCATATTGGTGGCAAGCGATGTCACAGCTTTCTGCGTGATTCCAACCTTCCAAATGTGAATTCCTGAGCCTTGCTGACACTCGGCACCACTCGCTACATAAGGAACTTAATTAAGGATGTCACAATCACCAGTGACTGATCAAAGTCACGGTTACAGCCTCCTGTGTGAGCCAGAAGGCCCTAAGGGAACTCAGGGAAGAGAAGTTATCTCTGTAAACATGCAAGATGGTGGCCCCAAGCTGAGAGCATATGAAAGGAATGACTTAAAATAATCTCAGACTCTTGCATCTTCCCATACATAGAAGAACATTAAATTCCTAAACTTGCTAGCTGGGCTCCTTTACTTAACAACAATCCTCGATGTTTAGATTGCCTGTCCCCACCTCTCCCTTGTTGCAGTCTTGATTGCGCGCCTGGCTCCCAGGCCCGCCTCCTGGAAGCAGTGTTCTCAGAGCTACTGAGCTGCTGTCTCCCAGGCTCAGGGTCCTAAGCATTCCCACCGAATAAAATAACTGTATTTACAGGTTGTAACTAGTAGTTTTTAGTCGACAGGGTTAAGGGACACAGACTGCAATGTAAAAATAAGTAGGGTAAAAGAAATATTGTTCGATACAGGGAATAGAAAAAGTTTTTTAATTTTATAATGACTTTAAATGAAGTATAATCTATAAAAATATTGAATTATTAATATTGTTGTACACCTAATATAATATTGTACACTAATATTAATAAATTAGCTGAACCTTAAACTTAAAAATCATCCAAGTCTTCAAGGATGGGTTATGCAGAGGGTAAGTTTTCACATCTGACCATACCCTAGGATCTGGTCCTTGAGGAAAGGAAGTTTTAAGGGAGAAAGGGCTGATGGACAGGAAATTCTTGGAGATATTATAGAACCTGCTCTACTCAAACCAAAGCATTGCCAAGGTAAATGTATCCAGAAATTATTGTCAGAGGGGAAAATGTCAACACTGGATATCTTGGTGCACAATTTAACATAGTAATGGAAAAAACACAGACTCTGTATTCAGGTATAACAATCTTTGTACAATTGAGCCTCAGTTCCATAATCTATATAATTGGTTTTGTTAATAATAACCACCTCATAGAGCTGTTACTGGTACTGTTAGGTTGAATCATGTGAAGTTGCCACCATTTGACCATTTTGACTTAAATCATTCACCCTAATGCTGCTTACAACTGCTGTGGTTTCCAATGGGAGGGAGGACTAGATTATTATCTGTGTGGAAGGGAAATAGAGGCAAAGGCAAACAGTGAATTGCCTCAGATGACACTGGGGAGGTTTGGAGAGGGACCCTTGGCTTTAGTGCAGTACATTTTCCATAATCAAGTTTCCTCTGACCATTTGAAGCTGGTTTCTCCAAAAAGGGACAGTGTCTTTCATACCCACTTTACTAAGAACGTTTTATTTCTAAAATTTTTCACTGTGGCCTCCAGCTGTTCTGCATATTGAATAGGATAGAATAGGAATGAGATGTTCTTCAATCACAATATTTTTCAAATATAAGAACTTTCGACTTTAACTGAAGGACTTTTTTAAGCTGATAGTATTTTTTTCTTTTAAAACTTTCCATAAAGTTTGGTAATTTATATTTTGGTAAATTTTTGAAAAGTGAAAGTTGCTCAGTTGTGTCTGACTCTTTGCGACCCCATGAACTGCAGTCCATGGAATTCTCCAGGCCATAATACTGGAGCGGGTAGACTTTCCCTTCTCCAGGGGGCTTTCCCAACCCAGGGATCAAACCCAGGTCTCCTGCATTGCAGGTGGATTATTTACCAGCTGAGCCACAAGAGAAGCATTTTTAAATCTCTAAAGTGGTGAGGAATGTGGGATCTGGTAGATATAGATCAGGTAGAACTACAACTTCCTGGCTTGTCAATTTAGACAAGTGACTTGACCTTCCTGAGTCTCAGTTTCTCTTATCTATAAAATGAGGACAATGATGGTTGTTGTGAAACTCACCTTGTATAATGCCTGATGGAGTGAGCAGTTAATAAATATGTTGTTGTTATTGTTGTTGTTTAAATAATAAAGCCCCTGATATCTATATCCTCTTAGAGAAATGAACCAGCCATTGAGGGTTTATGAGAATTCACTGGAACACCACCTTAACCCAAGGAAAGGCCTGGTTTTCATCGAGGTGACAATGGCCTGGACTTCACAGCAGAAGGTAGTGCTGTCCAGCCAAGCAGGAGCTGTTGTGCTTGGGGTTCAAGTTTTGCCACTCTTCCTTATGCCTGAGAGTCTCCCAGGAATTCCAAACTGATCCAGATCATTGACTACCTTTTGTTTATTATCTTTATTTTATACTATGCCTTGTTGCAAAAAGGGATTCAGCTGGTTCCTTGAAAGGGGGTGATGGCGGAGGGGGGGTCACATGAATGTGTTTGCATGATTTAAACAACTTAAAAGTATATTTTAATACATTAGCATGAACTTACATTGTTTTAGATCACCAAGAGAAAAAATTTAGTAGGATATTTATTTTCTGTAATTTCCATTTAACAAAACACTAACTGTTTTTATACACTTTGCTTCTCCCATCAATCCTAGAAAGGAGGCAGTATTGTCCAGGTTTTGCAGATCAGAAGGTGGAAGCTCAGAGACTCCCCTGAGGTTACAGAACTAGCAAAGGGTAGCAGCCTTCTTGTTCCAAAGCATGTGCTCATTCCGTATCTGGGGTTCCACTGCATCACTGAGTGGGGGTGAGTGTTCAGAACCACAGAGGATGGAGGAATGGCCCGTGTGTCTGTGGTTGGGCACAGAGCGCTCCGGACTGGCCCTGGGGACTCCCTTACTGGGAGTCCAGACCAGAAACCTGGGGAGATAAGGATGTCCAGCTGTTAATTCCCACAGGTGAGCTCCTTTGCTTTCCTCGTGGTAGCCAGGAGGATCCAGACTCCCCTTTTTGCTCTCAGAGCAGCGATTCTCCACCCTGACTGCATATTAGAGTCCATTGGACCCCATACAAGGACAGTACTGGGCAGAGTGGTGGCACCTGTCCTCCTGCAGTGCTCCTTAGATAATCCCAATTTACAGCCAAGGCTGAGAAACAGCATCCTCAACTCTAGGTCTATGTGAAAGACCCTCAGAACCTGATCTGTAGAGACCCCGTTGCAGGAAAGGGTTATTAGATGATCCTTACAACCCTTTCCTACCACCAGTCTTATGAGACCATCAGAGCTCTTACACTGAGGGGACTAGAAAAAGGAGGGGGCTGCTCTGTGGTCTGGAGTTTTTTTGAAGATGGTCTGTTCAGTGGGTCCAGAGTAGCCCAAAGGCTCACTTGTATCAAAGGACAGAGCACTGGCTGGGCTGTGGGGTGGCACTGTGTGAGAAGGAGACTCTGCACAGCACAGTCCAGCCTAGAAGAGTGTTTGTTTCCTGAACTCACAAGCATGCAGCCTCTGGGAGCAGTGTCTCAGGCAGAGACGTCTGCCATCCTGTTGGCTGTGGGGTCATGGAGACAACTCCACTCATGTTGGTTCTCCTCACAAGATGGACTTGTTCTAATTCACAACTGCTGATACTTTAAATTTTGTAACCCTATGATTTTTGTGTCACTCTTGGTAATTCATTTTCTGCTAATAACCAACCCATTCACTAAGAGAATCCCAGAGGTTCTCACGACCTCTATTCTGCAAAGTAAGCTAAACAACTACTGAAATCAAATTAAAGCAGAGTCTTGAATTGTCTTCTCTCTTGCATAGGAAGCTAAAGGGGCCCTAATCCCATATTTCCCCATGAGCCCCTACGCCTACCCCTCAACTCTCCTTCTATTGAGGCACAAGAAGAGGGGTTACATCCAAAACTATCATTACTGACCAGCATTAGCATGCTGAGGAAGTCCAGTCTCCTGATGGTGGAACCAATTAGAAATACCCTTTGCTACACTGGTAGATGGATAGGCGTGGGCCTCATATATGAAAGGCATTGAGACGTCACTCCCTGGTTCTTAGATACTGTGCTAGACCTGGACACAAAAAATGGGCTTGATATCCTTTCTTCTGATGGGGAGGGCAGAGAAGGAGACAAGTAAAAGGGCTTTAGATAAGGACCATGACCCCCTTAGGTGGTGGAGTGGAGGTGGGGCTTCCATCAAAGCCATCCTGAAGAAGGGCCAGCCAGGACCAGAGACAGGTGGATGGAGGCCCCAGGCAGACAGCAGATGCAGCCATGGAGCCCAGAGTGTGGGCGCTGCGGATGCGGGCTGGAAAGTCACAGAAGCTGGAGCAAGACCACCGTGGAACTCTCTTCTGTGGCTCTGACTTACTGGTGCTTGTAAGGCTGCATTCTCATGTAATTTTGTTGAAATTTTAGGAACTCAGGATAGGTTTGTAGCAAAAGTCATTTTTTTTTACTATTGACTCAGAAAGAAAGGATTTCTCTTCATTGGGCTAATTCACATCTGAGGAGCTGAGGAGAGCTACCAGATTAGGTTTACACTGGTATAGATTTCTCAACAGTAGCCCTGCTAGACAATATGTTTCAGTAAATCTAAGATCACATCGTTTAGAAGACATTACCATTTAGGAGGAGAAAAGACTGCAAATTAAGATATCACCGATCAATTACAAGATAAATCTTTTTTTGGCCTGTTTAGGCCACCCATGAGGTTGATGGAGAAGGCAGGCAGCTTCCTTTGCATGAGTCTCGGGTACGCAGACTGGGGCAGACACATCTTCAGGTGCCTTACTTGTTTGTCCACACAGAATGGCTCCTCCAAAACCAGCTTTTGTGCACTCACCACAGAGGAGGTGCAAGTAGTGACAGAGAAGGCTCAGAGACGTTGAATGACTCTGTTCAAGGGCCATGTAATTAGCAGGAAGCAAGGCCAAGTTCAAAACCAGGCCTCGAGTCCCACATCCTACTTTCTGTCTCCAGGGAATGGGGCAGGTGCTCTTGTGCCCAGTCGTAAGACTCCTAGGCCCGTTTACTCCGAGATCACTGACATGGTTTATGCTTTCACTGAAGCACCTGATACCCCGTGAGCAGTTCACCCACCCATTCCTCTGAGAGGCTCTCATATCACCAAGCTGGACTCCAAAGACATTACTGCCCAGTAGCCCCACAGCAAGTTCCATGACCTCTCAGACCCTAAAGATGTCTCCAGGTCTGATGTAGGGAGGCCTTCTGACTGTGGTGAACCCATGAATGGCCACAGTAGGCTGATGCTTAGTGTTCTGAGCTCCAGGGCCAGGGTCACCTGTCTGAGCCACAGACCCCGACCCCAGCTGTGTCACTAGTTTTGGAAATCTCTTGCTTGGGCCCTAGGGCCACCTCCTCTCTGTACTTTGCGATTTCAGGAAAATGAGGCCTCCAGGTAGTGACCAGGAACTTCTTTCTGTTCTCTGAACTCCTTCTACCAGACTTGGAAAGGAAGCCCTCCAGACTGTAACCCTTTCTTTAATGGCAGGCTTCTCAGCCCCTGTTCCAGAGCCCCAGGATGCTCCTCCTGCCACCCCTGATGTTCAGAATGTGGTCCCTGTGCTCTGGGAGCCTGGCTCTGGATATGTGAAAGAGAAGTTGGAGGAAGTGCTGGAACTCAAGGAACCTAGTCTTTTGCTAACAAATTTAGGAAAACCTTATCACTTCTGAGGGCTTCTCTGGTGGCTCAGACAGTAAAGAATCCACCTGCAACATGGGAGACCAGGGTTTGCTCCCTGGGTTGGGAAGATCCCCCTGGAGAAGGGATAGGATACCCACTCCAGTATTCTGGCCTGGAGAATTACACGAACTCTACAGTACGTGGAGTCACGAAGAATCGGACACGACTTTCACGTATCACTTCTGAAACTCAAAGAGTTTCTAATGCTCAGGCACTACAAATTCACTTCTTCCTGGATCATTATATACACAAATAGTAAGATGTTGGTCCACCTGGAAATACCAAAACCTGCCCTTCCTTTTTCCCTCTTAGAGCCATGAAAACTACCCAGTTGCCTCTCTAGCACTATAGGAATTTCACCCAGGATATTCCTGGGTCCCAAATTCAAGCACTGGAAATCTCTTACAACTGTTGAATATCAACCAGTTCCTTTAAAAATTGATTCAAGCTGTTCCAGCACAGACAGATTCCAGCTGGAAACTCACCAGAGGAGAAACTCCATGTTCTGGCTCATGGTGTCAAGTGGGCCATGGATGATGTCAAGGGTCTGGCCCTGGAGGCATGAAACTGAGATGAAGGGGACGCCCAGGGGCCAGTCTGGGGTTCAGCCTGGAAGCTGTGGAAGTTTGGGGACAACAAGCGGTCACAAGCAGAGGCGCAGGGCGGAGGGCACTCCCTTCCTCATCAGCTCCTCACCACCAATGCAGGTGTGTGGGCTGGACGAGCTGCTGAACTGCTCCAGGCCTCCTTTCCTAAAATGGGTAAGGATGGAGGTATCATCACCATCACAGAGTTCCCGTGAAGATATTTGGTTCAGTTTTCTATTAATAGCCTGAAGACTGGATCTCTGCTTAAAGAAAGGGGACATGATGGCGTTTTTAAAGATGCTGTCCCAGGTGTCCACTATTTCAGATGTTCTAGTAAGCCACCCCCTAAGACAGACACTATGATCCTCTTTGAAGAAAAAGAGAAATCAAGGCACAGAGAGGAACCTTCCCATTACTTACCACTTGTGCACTCACTAATTTCATTCATTCAACACACATTTATTAAGTGCCTGCAGTGTGTCAGGCTCTGGGGGTACACATGTGGGTCATGTACTCTCAAGGAGCTCACAGGTCTAGGCGAGAGGCAAACGTCTGCACAGGTGAGACACTGCACATGTTGAGTGTTGTGGCGGAGGTGTGAACAAAGTGCTGTGGACGCAACAGAACCAGCAGCAGCCCTCCCGAGGCAGGGACAGTCCATACATGCGTGCACAGAGTGGGCACCCCCTCAGTGGGCAGGACCGGGTCGCCCATGCCGACCTAGTGGGAAGGCCTACCTGCATCCTCAGGGCACCTTCCCGGCCCTACCCTGATTACTGTCTGCCTGGGCTGCAGTTGTCAGGAGCCACTCTCTGCTTCAGAGGCTAATGACAGAGGGTAGCGGTACAAAAGGCAAACCAACAGGGTCTGCCAAGTTCAGAGACAAAGACTTTACTGCTTGTGTCCACAGCTCCTGCCCCAGGTTGTCATACTCCTGAAAGCATCTCTGAGCTGGTCTGTGAGGTAACTTCCTTCCCTAACACTGTGTAGGCAACTCCAGACCCCAGCCTCGTTTCCACTGTTCTCCCCTCTCAGAAGCTGGGCACAGCCCCACATGGACATGCCCATCAGAACAGGTTGCCCAGAGCAGGCCTCCGGCAGCTGAACTTTCCTTTTGATGACTCACAGCCGTCTTACCAGCTCAATGAGCTGCTGAATGTTTTTATTTTGGTTGGACAGGCCATTCCTGATGTTTTCTAGCAGGCATCGCTTCAGTTCAAAAATGGCTTCACTGTACGCCAAGTTCACAGCGGCCATGGGAGGCACTCCATGCCATAGGCCAGGGATGTGCCAAATGTGCTGCTTCTCAGGGTCCCAAAAGGCCAGGTCAGCCAGCGTCTGGATCCCGTCACCCTGTTTCTCCATTTGCACTGTGGCTCTGCCCACATCACTGGGCTGGTCCAGGAGCTGCCTCCGCTCTCTTGGCTTAGAGCCAAGGGCAGACACATCATGAAGGTTCTGGTATACAAACTGATAGTTGGGCATGTGCCCTGTTTTTTCCAGCCTCAGAAATGCATGCAGAATAGCTGGTGGAATGTTCCTTGCTTCAGCTAAACTGACCACAGTGACATTGCTCAGCCCCATAATCAAAGTGGCCAGGGAAGCCTCCCGCTCAAACCTCTCCCCTGCCTCGGTCCGGACTCCAGCTATCAAGCCCCCAGAGTCTATTACCAGGATGTGATCACAGCCCAGGTCCTGGCTAAAGCTCTCGGCCACCTTAATGAGCTGCATGAAGGCCCCTCGAGGACCACGGCCCCTTCCTGTGACAAACCGCAGCCCGAACATGGTATTGAGAAGGGTGGACTTGCCCGTGCCTGGCATGCCAAGTGCTGACAGGACAACCAGGCGAGACTTCCTCTCCAGGCGGACGTGTAGCTCCTTCAGGAGCCCTGTGACCCAGCGCAAGGGGGGGCTCAGGGTGTTCCCATCGATCAGCTCCAGGGGAAGCCCCTTCAGTAGCAGCTCTAAGGCCAAGCCTGGGAAGTGGGCAAACCGCCTCTGCCCTGCTGGCAGCTTCCCTGCCTCCACAAGGCAGCTTTCGGCCTCGTAAAACTGTCCCATCTCCCGCAGGAAATGCTCCACCCCCAGGGACTCAGGCCAGAACGGCTCACTGAAGTCCATGGCCCCACAGTGCTTTGGTCTCAGGGTAAAAATCATCTCTGGAGATGGTCTTGGCCTTGGCTGGGCCACCCGGGCCAGTCCCCACTCCATCCATTTCAGGAAGTACTGCTTCTCCCCCAGGGAGGGGCTGCTGATGCCCGAGATGAACTCCTGGACCCCCCAGGAAGGGTCATGGTCATTCTGCTGCATTCGAAGTTCCAGTAACCGATGCCTCAGCTCAGCCCTGTACTTCTCAGGAGGGTCGCTGGCCCACTGGATCTGGCAGAGCTCCTTCTCCACCTGGGCCGCCTTTCTCCAAAGTTCCCCCTGTAGCCGCAGCTCGTCCCTGCGGTAGGTGTCCAAGTCCTTGATTTTCCTGGTGATCCGCTCCATCCGGTCCTTGGCCCGCTGACACTCCTCACAGTCCTCATCAACCTTCAGCCCCAGCTTGCGGGCTGCGTTCGCCATGTCCTCCACGGACACCCTCCTGCAGGGGGACCGGGTCACATGTGCAACAATGGCACGGACCCTACGCACGAAGCCCACACTGTCTGTGCTGCTGACCTTCACGAGGACGTGTGAGTGATCCATCTTCAGCACGGGAATTAACCTGTTCAGAAATCTCAGGTTTGTGTTTCGCTTCCCACGGTAGGGACTCAGGATGAAGTAGTATTTTGTGGCTGACCCCTTCATGGAAGACAGCAATTTGTATTCCTTCTTACTGATGTTGTCAGTCAAGATGAATATGGCAGAGGAGATTTCTGTCAAGAGCTTGAACTGCAGCCAGTGAGACCCAATGTCACCTCTCAAGTTTAGGAAGGCCATGGGCTCTGGGAAAATGTCCAAGTCCTCCCTGCCACTGGGCAGAAACCAGGAAATTTCTACCAGCCCGTCTGCTATCTCCCGAGGGTTGGTGCCCAAGTTCAGATCCCGATGCCAGAAACAGTCCTGCTGCCTGTGACTGGGGCTGAGCACGTCGTTGAGAAGCTGGGATTTGGAGTTGCTGCTGACCTCCATGCGCACAAAGGCGAAGGCGGGTGCTCGGGACAGGACCATGCTGTCTTCTCTGAAGCTGCCCACCACCCTTGGGGGCTGTGACCCCCATGTCCGCACAGTCCCCCTCATGGCCCACAGCAGAAAGGTGTGGTAGTGGTTTTCTGGGTCAGGCAAAATAAGAGGAAGTGCAAACTGGCAGAGGGACATTTTTGACACGATTTCTTGTTGCAGGAAGCTATCAGAGGAGAGCAGAAGGGCACAGAGAAGGTCCAAGGGGTTCAGAGGTGTGTCAGGCGTTGGCAGCTCGGAGAAGGAATAGATGTCTGCTGAGATGTCCTCGGCCGTGTCCCAGTAGATGATCTCCTCTTCCATTTGGCTCTCCTTCTCCACAGGCCTGGTGTCCAGGGGAAGGTCCAGGACCATGGTGGTATTCCTGGCTTCAGCATTGAGGGCCTGCAGCTTCCTGAGAAAATTCCAGGGCAAGTCTTTGGGAGTCTGAGGAGCCCAGTTCTTCATGCTGTCACTGCTGATCTGTAAGGCGTCCTGGAGGCTGAGTTTCTGTGTTTGGTATGTCTCTAGTCCCAAAAGAAACAGCATTTCTTGTAGTCTGCTCCTCTCCTCTGTGGAGAGAAATGAAGATATAATTGCTTACTCTGCATGTCAGGGCACCCAGGTTAGAGGTGGGGAGGGAGATCCCAACTCAGCAGGTAGGAGACGGCCTCCTTCAGAGCAAAATGCAGGCACCCCTAGGCTACCTGAGAACAAGGCAAAGGTAACATCACCCACCCCAGTCCCAAGTGCGCCCAGAGAGTGTGTGACATTAGAGATGAAAAAGAAAGGGACACCCAGGGGCTACATTTAAGAGTTGGGAGATTTTCTGTAGAAAATGTCTTGTTTCACTTGAAGCCTCCAAGATTTAGCAATGCCAAGCCCGAATGTGATTGGCTAGAGTGAGCAGCTATGCGCTTTAGATGTGGAGCGCAGGCCTCATTCTCTGGCCACACCCCCTCCCTTCAACATACTCCTGTGCGTCTGGCCTAGCAGTGGATTCCCTCACACTGTCACCAGGAATTTTCCACAGTGGACACAATCACTGATTCACTGTGGTTCTCTGGTTGATGTTCTTTTCTGTCTACAAATTGGAAATTTTGTAAAGGAAACAGGGAGTTACTCTTGGGTACAGAGTAATAGAAATCACTTTTAAATAACATTTCTCCAAACCTGAAGCCAATAGTATGGTTCTAAATTTTCACTGTATTAAAATATTTTGTAGAGATTCTAAGTCTGTACTTATTTGTTCAGATTTTCAGCCATAACACCCAACAGAGTATGAATTCTTACAAGCACTAGACATTCAGAACAGTAATGCCACCTGCAAAGGTTTCCTCTGCCATCCCTGTTCTTGGCCACAGCATCTTACCAATTTTCACTGCATATAATTTACTGCATATAATTTTTTCAGTCGCCAAGTCATGTCCAACTCTTTGTGGCCCCATGGACTGCAGCACACCAGGCTTCCATGTACCTCACCATCTCCTGGAGTTTGCCCAAGTTCATGTCCATTGCATTAATGATGTCATAGAACCATCTCATCCTCTGTTACCCTCTTCTCCTTCAGCCCTCAATCTTCCCCAGAATCAGGGTCTTTTCCAATGAGTCAGCTGTTTGCATCAGGTGGCCAAAGTACTGGAGCTTTAGCTTCAACATCAATCCTTCTAATGAGTATTTGTGGTTGATTTCCTAGAAGATTGACTGGTTTGATCTCTTTGCTTGAGAACCCAGAGGACTCTCAAGAGTTTTCCCTAGCACCACAGTTCAAAAGCATCAATTCTTCAGTGTTCTGCCTTCTTTATGGTCCAGCTCTCACAGCCGTTCACGACTACTGGAAAGACCACAGCCTTGACTATATGATCTTTGTCGGCAAAGTGATGTCTTTGCTTTTTAACACACTGTCTAGGTTTGCCATAGCTTTCTTGCCAAGAAGCAGTCGTCTTCTAATGTCATGGCTGCAGTCACCATCCGCAGTGATTTTAGAGCCCAAGAAGAGGAAATCTGTCACTGCTTCCACCTTTTTCCCTTCTACTTGCCATGAAGTGATGGGGCCAAATGCCATGATCTTAGTTTTTTTAACACTGAGTTTTAAGTCAAATTTTCACTCTCCTCCTTCACCCTCATCAAGAGGCTCTTTAGCTCCTCTTCACTTTCTGCCATTGGTATCATCTGCATATCCAAGATTGTTTGTGTTTCTCCCAGCAATCTTGGTTCCAGCTTGTAATTCATCCAGCTCAGCATTTCACATGACGTGCCCTGTGTATAAGTTAAATAAACAAGGTGACAATAAACAGCCTTGCGTACTCCTTTCTCAATCCTGAACCAGTCAGTTGTTCCATGTCTGGTTCTAACTGTTGCTTCTTGAGACATACAGGTTTCTCAGGAGACAGGTAAGATGGTCTGGTATTCCCATCTCTTTTAAGAGCTTTCCATAGTTTGTTATGATCCACACAGTCAAAGATTTTAGCATAGTCAATGAAACAGACGTAGATGTTTTTCTGGAAATCCCCTTGCTTTCTCTATGATCCAGTGAATGTTGGCAATTTGATCTCTGGTTCCTGCCTTTTCTAAACCCAGCTTGGACATCTAGAAGTTCTCTGTTCATGTAATGCTGAAGTTTAGCATGCAAGATTTGGAACATAACCTGACTAGCAGGGGACATGAGTGCAATTGTCCAGTGACTTGAACATTCTTTAGTATTGCCTTGGGGATTGGGACGAGGATTGACCTTTTCCAGTCCTATGGCCACTGCTGGGTTTTCCAAATTGGCTGACATATTGAGTGAAGCATTTTGATAGCACTGCATATAATTAGAAAACTTTAAATGTTAAATATATTAACAAAACAAATAAACACAAATCCTGCTGAGCTCTAGGATTCTCTCCATTCTTTTCTCAAAAGAGGAAGCTACGCCTATGATGCTTAGGTGCTGACAGAAATCACAGGAGGAAGTACAGGTGATCAGCCTTCTTCTTGTTTCCCAGTAAGTTATATGATGGGATCAGGACCATGCCTGGGTGAAGAGCAGGACTCAAAGCACCCATTCCCCTGTAGGGATCCACTTGCTGCCTAATGTCTCTCTTCAGAAGCTTAACCCTCCACAGGGGCTAACTGGCCATGCTATCATCCCAGAGAGTCAAGAGCTGGCAAACTTGTTGCAGAAACAAAAGAAATCCATCATATAAGTAACTTAGGTTTCTGATTATTGCCTGAATGAAACAAGGGACATTGTTTTTCTTATCCATACATAGAATAACTTTTTTAAGTAGTATGGTAGCTAAATGTGACAGGGAAAGCCAGAGCAAACAAACCTATTAATGTGTACATCCATGCCCAGTCCATGACCCTTGGCAGATCTATAAATGAAACCACTGGATCAGATGAATGACTCCCAAACTTGGATATGCTTTAGAATCACTTGGGGAACTTAAAATTAAGATTTTTGAGCTTTATGTCCAAATATGCAAATTGATTATGTTACTCTATATGGTAACAGCTCCCCAGGGTTTGTTTTTCTGGCAGTATTATTAATGGCACATAAAGGATTAATGGACTAGCAGTGATTCTGATGCAGTCAGGGGTTGAAACTACCAGCCCAGAAAATGTTTTCCATCAATAAGACAGACAGAGCAGAGAGAAGAAACATACCTATTGGAAAGTCACTATCCTGAGCTTCATTTGGACCCTCTAAAAAAAGCAAAGGAAAATGAAATATCAATCAAATCAGGGAGCTTGAATTGACACAAATTAATTTCAGCTAAACTCAGAACCCCCATTCTTTCCTACTAAGGTAGTAACTTCTCCCAATTGTTCAAAATCTAAAATCCCAGTTATTTTTTTCACTTTGCCCATTCCTTATCTCTTTCCCTAATCCAATCTGTTGCCAAATCCTGTAATTTCTACCTCCATAATGAAACTCGCAGTCATCTCCTTCCATTTCTCTCCATTCCAAATCTGGAAGAAAAAAACATATATACACATTTAGTTTCATCAGCAAGTTAGGACCTTTCTACCAGAAAATTCAAGTGAAGATACAATGTTTAAGATCACCAGCCCAGGTTGGATGCATGAGACAAGTGCTTGGGGCTGGTGCACTGGGAAGACCCAGAGGTGGAGAACAGGTGGAGAGGGAGGTGGGAAGGGGGATCGGGATGGGGAATACATGTAAATCCATGGCTGATTCATGTCAATGTATGGCAAAAACCACTACAATACTGTAAAGTAATTAGCTTCCATCTAATAAAAATAAATGGAAAAAATAATAATAATTTATAAAAAAAGATACAATGTTTATTTTTAGTACTATTATTGGTTTCAGTTTTTCCTATGTAAATTTCATCTGCTTACAACCCAAAATATGACACAAAGTAGTAATAACCACACACACAAGATAATGATTTGCTCTAGGATTACCAGTCCATCCTAAAGGAGATCAGTCCTGAATGTTTATTGGAAGGACTGATGTTGAAGCTGAAACTCCAACACTTTGGCCACCTGATGCGAAGAGCTGACTCATTAGAAAAGACCCTGATGCCTGGAAAGATTGAAGGCAGGAGGAAAAGGGGATGACAGAGGATGAGATGGTTGGGTGGCATCACCAACTCGATGGACATGCGTTTGGATGGACTCCAGGAGTTGGTGATGGACCGGGAGGCCTGGTATGCTGCGGTCCATGGGGTTGCAAAGAGTCAGACATGACTGAGTGACTGAACTGAACTGAACTGATATTCCTTGTAAAATTTACTAAATTTTGTGAAAATAAAATATAAATAACTTCATGAAACTTACATAGATTAATCTTTGATTTTAGAAACTATTAAAATATAAGTTGATATAAATTCTCTGGTTCAGTTTCAAGATTACCTTCCACAAACTTTTTTTATTCTAGCATAAGGATTTTTGGTTATCATTTAAAATGATGCACATATATGGGGGGAGGGCATAGAGTGGGGAATAGTTATAACTTACAAGTAAATTGGTAATTATTCAAAGTCTCTAACAGCATAATATATTCATCAATGCTAAATAATTTTAATTACTGAATTATTTAATTTAGTGCTATTTGGATATTTACATTGGGAAAAAAGATGTTAAAACTCTAGATTTGCTAGCAAAAGTAGAATAGTTGGAGCAAGACTTCTCTGTACATATTTTTATTGTTTTGATTTTTGATCCAAGTAATAGTATCACTTATTTCAAAATTATAATTGTATCTTTAAATTATTATGAATCAGGAAAAGATACTGACATTTTTAGACTTATTAATTCTCTCATGATTTCTATATAATCAGATTAACATGACAATTCAGTCTTCTTTAACTTAAGAGAAGACATGAAGAGCTGGAAAGAGAAAAACAGAGAAAAAGGACAGGAGATTTGAAGAACATGAGCATATTAGAGAAAACACAAATGATTCACATAGATTGAACTGCACTGTTGAGCAGTCAAATTATTCACAGTGGACAAAAGACAACAGAAGAACTTTTGCAAGGAACCCAAAATGCATTCTGAGAAAGTTAAAGGTGACAACAGGATGCTTAGGGAAGCCTGAGATGGGGTCAAGCCTGAGACAGTAGTTTTGAGCTGGAAGCAAGGAATAAACTTTAGACCCAGAGAAGACAGGGCCTGCTTTACTACTAATGGGAGACAGCTCTGGTTTGGAACAGGGAGCTAATAGGTGGATGAAGGCAAGGATGCACAAAGTGGCCAAAGGTCAGGCTATCAAACTAAGGAATCGCTGATGAGGGGTGTGAGAGCCTAAAGCTTCAGGAGCAGAGAACTCTGGAAGTCAAGATAAACACTGGTCACGAGCAGACTGCAGGAGAGGTAGGAGAGGAGGTCGCAGGGCTTCAGACAAGGACACAGGTCAGCAGCACGTACAGGAGGTCAGCAGTGGTTTGGTCCTGTGGGCCGAAGTCTCCACTCTATTTTCTGCTGGACAAGAACTGATCAGGATGGGACAGGCTCTGGTCCCAAGCCTGTGGGGATGCTGGGCTCAAATGGAACACAAGGAGCAGAATGTGGGCAGGATCCACTTGAAATGAACTCTTAAGTGGGGCAATTAAAATCATTCACAACCATCAAATTGAATGACTTTTTTTCAGTTATTAAAGCAGCCAGTACTCACACTATAGTTTTTCATCAAATTTTGGAATATTTGTTATATTTGACACCTGGGGGTTGTTTGTGTTAAGAAGGAGCTATGGACACCTACATGCACAAGAAAGAGGTTGAACTCCTACCTCACACCATATATAAAAATTAACTCAAAAGGTAGCAGTGACCTAAATATGAGCTAAAACCATAAAACTCTTAGAGTAAGACATGAGGGAGGGTAAATCTTCATAGCCTTGAATTTGGTAATGAATTCTTAGGAACAACACCAAAAGTACAGGCCACAAAAAATACATAAACTGGACTTCATCAAAGTAAAATTCTGTATGCATCAAAGAACATTCTCAAGAAAGTGAAAGACAAACCTATGAATGTGGAAAATACGTGCAAACCATATGTGATTGGATCTAGTATCTGGACTATATAAACAAGTACAACTTCACAATAAAAAAGACAAAAAAAAAAACTCAATTGAAAAGTGGAATATTCAAAGAACTTGAATAGACATTTCTCCAAAAAAATATACAAATGGTCAGATGCACATAAAATGATGCTCAACATCATCAGTCACTAGGGAAACCAAATCAAAATCACAGCGAGATAGCACTGCACACCTGTTAGGATGGCAATTTTAAAAAAGGATGGAGAATAGCAAGCATGGACAGGATGGGAGGAAATTGGAACCCTTGTACATTTCTGGCAGGACTTTAAGCGGTACAGCTGTTGGGAAAACAATTTGGCTGTTCCTCAGTTAAAACACAGAATTACCAATTGACTCAGTAATTCCACTCTGAGGTACATGCCTAGAACTTAAAACAGGGACTCAAACAAGTACATGTATATGCATGTTCATAGCATGATTATTCACAATAGCCAAAAGGTGGAAACCAAATACCCAAATGTCCACTGACAGATGAATAGATAAACAAAACGTGGCCTATGCATACAATAGAATATAATTCAACCCTAAAAAAGAATAACATGGAGGAACTCCAAAACACTATGATAGGTGAAAAAAAATAAACACAAATGGGCACTTATTATATGATTTCATTTATAGGAAAATATTTAACATAAATATAAACAAAGACTTAACACAGATTAGTCGTCCAGTCTGGAAACTGGGAGGAGAGATGGGAGAAACTGCATAAGGGATAGACAGTTTTACTTTCAAGTGATGGAAATGTTTTGGCAATCACCTAGATAAGAAGTGGTGATTTCATAAGTTTATGAATGTACTAAATGTCATAGAATTGTTCACCATAAAACACTTTATCCCCCCAGTATTTTTCCATTTTAAAAATTGTGTTAAAATACACGTAACATAAAATTTACTATCTTTTTTTGGGTGGAGGGGCCATGCCACACGGTTTGCAAGATCTTAGTTTCCAGACCAGGGAGTGAACCCAGACCCTGGGAAGTGAAAGCACAAAGTCCTAACCATTGGACCACCAGGGAATTCCCTGAAACATGTTTAAGTGTACAGATCAGTGGCATTATATACTTTCTGACTTTATGCTTTTGACTACTCTAACTCACATAACTACACTCATACATTATTTGTCTTTTTGTGACTATTTCACTTAGCATAATGTTCTCAAAGTTCATCCTTGCTGTGGCATAATGTAGAATTTGCTTCCTTTTAAAATTTGAGTAATATTCCATTGTATGTATACACCATATTTTGGTAATCCATTCATCCATTGATGGACACTTATGTTGCTTCCATGTTTTAATTATTGTGAATAATGATGCTATGAACCTGGATGTACAAATATCTCTTTGAGAACTAGTTTTTTATTCTTTTGTGTATGCACCCAGAAGAGGAATTACTAGATCATATGGTAGTTCTATTTTTAATTTTGTGAGGAGCCCCCACACTGTTTTCTGGGCTCAGTGGTGAAGAATTCACCTGTGATGCAGAAGACACAGGAGACAAGGGTTCGATCCCTGGGTCAGGAAGATTCCCTGGAGGAGGGCATGGCAACCAACTCCAGTATTCTTGCCTGGAGAATCCTATGGACAAGGAGCCTGGAGGCTACAGTCCACAGGATTGCAAAGACTCAGACAAGCCTGAAGTGACTGAGCATGCATGGACACATACAGTTTTTCACAGTGGTTTCACCATTTTACATTTCCAGCAACACTGCACAAGGGTTCCAATTTCTCCACATCTTTGCCAACACAAGTTCTTCTCTTTTTTTGTTATAGTAGCCATCCTACTATAATGTGAGATTGTATCTCATTGTGAGATACAATGAGATTGTATCTCATTGTAGTTTTGATTTGCATTTTCCTAATAATTAGTGATGTAGAGCATCCTTCAGAGTCCTTATTGTCCATTTGTATATCTTCTTTGGAGAAATATCTTTTCAAGGACTTGGTCCAAGTTTGAATCAGGTTGTTTTTTATCATTGAGTTTAAGGAGTTCTCTGTATATTCTGACAGTAATCCCTTATCAGATGTATGACTGCACGCATTTTCTCCCCTCTGTGTGTTGACTTTAATCCTCTGTGTGCACATGTGCCATCACTTCAGTCATGTGACTCTGTGGACTAGCCTGCCAGGTTCCTCAGTCCAGGCGACTCTCCAGGCAAGATTACGGAAGTGGGTTGCTTTGCTTTTCTCCAGGGGATTTTCCAGACCCAGGGATCAAACCTGCATTTCCTATATTACACACAGACTCTTTACCGACTGAGTTACCAGGGGAGCCTTATACTCTGTGGATAGTGTCTTTTTCCCAAAAAATTTACACTTTTAATTTTGTATTGGGGTATAGCCAATTAACAATGTGGTGGTACTTTCAGGTGGACAACGAAGGGACTCCACCATACATATACATGTATTCATTCTCCCCCATGTGGATATTGTCTTTTTTAAAATATATATATATATATATATATATATATACATTTTTTTTAATTGACATATAGTTGACTCACATTTTCTCAGGTGCACAGCAAGGTTATACAAATACACATATATCATTTTTGAAATTATTTTCCATCATAGGTTATTACAAGATATTGACTATGGTTCCCTACCCTATATAGTAAACCTCTGTTGCTTGTTGCTTATCTATTTTTTAATTAGAAATCTATCATTCTATTCATATTAAGTCAAACAAGTGGAATCAGAATGTCATAATTTTTAATCAGCAAAAATTCGTAAGTTTTCTAAAATATATATTATACATTTTTATATGTATGTATGTATACAAAAGCTTTTCTGGTACATCTGATAAAGGCTTGAGAAAGAACATCAAAAAAAAAAAGAAGGAGAAACTGGGGAACATAAACTAAATGAAATGTGAGCACTGAATGTGAAATAGAAAAAGTGAAACAAACAAGCCAAAAGTAAAAGATCATCATATAGTCCAAATGTTCTTAAACATAACTGCTCATTAGAAACATATCTGGAGCTCTGGAGAAAAAAAGCAATACCTAAGCAATTTTTTTCAAAAAATTTCAAGATAATTCTGATATCCATCTAGATTTTAAAAAGTGATTACCAGTTTTTCTATTATTCGATTCTAGTTTGGGTGATATAGAGCTCTTTTATTTTTCTGTTGACCAATCATGATACAATGGTATTAAGTGAGTAAAAGTTACAAAATCACAATAGCAAAAGATGTTTATCAGTTTTCACAATCAATAGCTAGATCCAAAAAAAAGATAATTACAATTGCAAGCCATAATGGGAACACGATCAACTTAACAATATAAAATAATTACATACAATTTGGGGTGGGGTAGTAAGTGAAAGTGCATACACACACATGTTTTCATCCCCCCAGCCAGTCTATGTCTTTTGGTTGGTGCATTTAATCCATTTACATTTAAGGTAACTATAGATATGTATGATCCTATTACTGTTTTCTTAATTGTTTTGGGTTTATTTTCTGTAGGTCTTTTCCTACTCTTGTGCTTCCTGCCTTAAAGAAGTGCAGCATTTGTTGTAAATCTGGTTTGGTGGTGCTGAATTCTCTTTTGCTTGTCTGGAAAGCTTCTGATTTCTCCATTAAATATGAAGGACAGTCTTGCTGGGTAGAGTAAGTATTCTTGGTTATAGGTTCTTCCCTTTCATCAGTTTGAATAAATCATGCCATTCCCTTCTGGCTCATAGAGTTTCTGTTTAGAAATCAGCTGATAGCCTGATGGGAGTTCCCCATATGTTATTTGTTGTTTTTCCCTTGTTGCTTTTAATATTTTGTCTTGTGTTTAACTTTCATCAGTTTGTTTAGTCTGTGTCTTGGTGTGTTCCTCCTTGGGTTTTGCTTCCTAGGACTCTGTGCATCCTGGACTTGATTGACTATTTCCTTTCCCATGTTTGGGACGTTTTCAGCTATCATCTCTTTAGATGTTTTCCCAGGTCCTTTCTCTTTCTTTCTGTGCCCCTCTTACTGTCTCACTGCAGCTTCTTGTTTGTCTTTGGACATGCAGTATCTTTTTTTGGTAGTTTCCAGCATCCTCCTGTTGGTTGTTCAACAGCTAGTTGCAGTTTTGGTGCTTTCATGGGAGGAGATACATGCACATCCTTCTACTCCCCCATCTTGAAATGGAATCTATTTAGTTTTCTATTCTCTATTTCATTGATCTCTGCTCTAATCGTTTATTATTTCTTTCTTTGTGTGACCTTTGCATTTAGCTTGTTTTTCTTTTCCTGTTACAACTTAAAGTTGTAAAGTTAGTCTGTTTACTTGTTTTTAACATGAGCATTTATAAGTTTCCCCTTAGTACCACTTTGGATGCAGTCTGTAAGTGTTAATATGATGTGTTTATATTTTCATTCATGTCTTAACTATTTTTTAAATTTCTTTGTGATTTTGTCTTTGATCCATTGGTTGTTTGAGAGGACACTGTTAGGTCTTCAAAATTTTGTGAATTCTCCAGGTTATGTTATTGATTTCTAACTTCATCTCACCATGGTCAAAGAAGATACTTTGTATGATATCTATCTTTTAGAAACCACTGACACTTACCTTGTGGCCCTATATATGGTCTGCCCAGGAAAATATCCTATGTCCAGTTGAGAAGAATGTGTATACTGTTGTTGTTGCTGGCCGGGGCCGGGGGCCAGGGGGTGTTCTGCATATGTCTCTTATATCTAGTAGGTTTATTGTGTTGTTGAAGGCCTCTATTTCCTCACTCATCTTCTGTCTCGTTGTTCTATCTATTATTTTGAGTGGGGTACTGGAATCCACAACTATTACTGTAGAACCGTCTATTTTCTCCTTCAGTCCTCTCGGTTTTTGCTTTTTATATTTTGATGGCCTGACATTACATAAATGCTTATAATTGTTATATCTTCTTGCTGTACTGAAATGTTTGCTAACATGTAATGTCCTTCCTGTCTCTTGGAGTTGTTTTTTACTTAAAGCCTATTTCATCTGAAATTAGTATAGCCACTGCAGTTCTCTTTTGATAATTATTTGCACATAATATCTTTCTCCATCTTTTTACTTTTACAAGTTGTCTTTGAATCTCAAAAGTGAGTCTCTTATAAACAGCATATAATTGGGTCATGTGTTTTATCAATTCTGCCAATCTCTGTTTTTTGATGGGAGAGTTTAATATACTTACATTTAAATTACGGATAAGGAGGCACTTATTTCTGCCACTGTGCTATATCTTTTAGTCCCTCATTTCCTGAATTCCTTTCTTCTTTTGTGTCTATTTTTTGGTAGTGAAATGTTTAAATTCCTTCTTGATTCCCTTTTGTGTATATTCTATAACAATTTCCTTTGTGGGTGCCATGGGGATTACATTTAGTCTCCTAACGTTATAACATTCTAATTTGAATTTATACTAATTTAATGTCAACAACATATACTCTAATTGTTTACACGATGTAAAACCAAAAACCCCTTTTGCTTTTTGATATCACAAAATTACATCTTTATATAATGTGTGGCCCTAAACATAAACTAACAACTCTTCAAATGTATTAGTCTCATAAATTACATACAGAAGAAGATTTGGAATTACAAATCAATGTTACAGTAATGCTAGTTATTACATTAATTTTTAATTTAAATATATTGGTCTCTTACATCGCATAGAAAACAAAAAGTGCAGTTACAAACAACTGTTACAATAATACTAGCTATATAACTGCCCATGTTTCTACCCTACTGAGATCTTTATTTCTCATACAGCATAAAGTTACTGTCTAATGTCCTTTCTCTTTGCAGCACTCCCTTAAGTATTTCTTCCAGGGATAACTAGTGGTCACAAACTCCCTCGGCTTTTGTTCATCAGGGAATGTCTTGATTTCACCCTCATTTCTGAAGCACAGTTTTGCTGGATATATGAATCCTGGTTGACAGTTTTTTTAAGCACTTTGACTGTCTTCTGGCCTCCAAAGTTTCTAATGAGAAATCTGTAGATTATCTCTTTGAAAATCACTTGTAGTGACTTGCTTATCACTTGCTGCTTTCAAGATTTCTTCTTTTTCTTTGTGTTATGTGTCTTGGTATAGGTCTCTCTGAATTCAGTTTACTTGGAGTTCATTGAGCTTTTTGGATGATTACATACACATCTTTCTTTAGATTCAGGAAGTTTTCAGCCATTATTTCTTCAAATATTCTCTCTGCTTCTTTGTCTTCTTCTGGGTCTCCTACAATGAGTATCTTGGTCCTTTTGATGTTGTCCAACAGGTTCTGTCTGATTTTCTTCAGTCTTTTCTCTTGCTGTTCCTCAGCTTTGATAATTTCCACTGTCAACTCCACTATCTTCAAGTTCATTAATTTATTCTTCTGCCTGCCAAGTCTGCCTTTGAATCCTGCTAGTGAATTTTTCATTTCAGTTGTTGTACTCTTCAGCTCTAGAATTTGTTTTGGGGGAGGGGGGATCGGGATGGGGAACGCATGTAAATCCATGGCTGATTAATGTCAATGTATGGCAAAAAACCACTACAATATTGTAAAGTAATTAGCCTACAACTAATAAAAATAAATGAAAAAATAAAGAAAGTATCAAATTTAAAAAAAAGAATTTGTTTTGGCTCATTTTTAGGTTTTCTATTTCTTTATTGATTTTCACCTTTCGTTCACTCACCATTCTCTTGACTTTCTCCATATCCTCTTTAGTGCTTCTAGCATCTTTAGGACTGTTGTTTTAAAGTCTGTCTAATATATCTGCCACAAAGTCTTTTGAGGGACAGATTTTGTTGATATATTTTTCCCTGTGAATGCACCACATATTCCTGTTTCTTTCTATGCTTTGTGATTGAACACCTTTGAATCTAATAATGTGCTAACAATGGAAATCAGATTATTTCCCCTTACTCAGGGTTTGCTACTGTTATTTTTTGATTGTTTGTTTTTGATTGCTGTTGGCTGCTGCTGTGCTGAGATTCAGCTTAAGATGTAAACTTATAGTCGTCTCTGATCTTTTTTGAGCATTTTCCTGGGGATGCAGTTATTTTCTAATTTTTCCCATATATGCAGTTGTTTTTGAATGTTCTACTCTTTAATGTGTGGCTTACAAAATAGAAATAAGCAAATAATGATACATGGGAAGGTGTTGATCTTTTGATTACCCCTGTAAGGCCCTTCAGCTGGAGGGGGAGGGGCTTGCAACAATGTTTGGGGTTCTGATAATTGCTGTTCCCCTCTTTGCCTTTAGTTCTGTGATCAGAAACAGCAACCAGCAATTAGAGCACAGGTACTGGATATTTAGAGGATGGGTTTTTTTGCCCACCCTGGATCCCACAAGCTGTGTCAAGTTACCCGAAGACCGTGTGTACAGTTGCCTGCCACTCGGCTGTGGGTGGAGATGGGTAGCTGCTACTGTATTAAGAGCTGAAACTGACCGAAATTAACTGCAGTTTACCCTATAACTCTTCCCCTGGAAGTTGGAAGCCTCCATCAGACTGCAGAGTCCCAGAGTAATTACATCAGACAGATTGTGCCAGCGCAACTGCTATCCAGGTGAGGAGAGGTATTCCTGGAGCATCCTGCTGTGCCATCTGCCAGAATTCTCTTCAATGATTTAAAATAATTTTTTTAAAGAAAGAGTTATTAAGTAATTAGAGTCCTCAGACTTGAGATAAAGCAAAAGCAAATATATTCTATAGGATAATTATATAAAGTACAAACCAGGCAAAACTAATCTATGCTTTTAGAAGTCTGGAGAGTGGTTATGTCTGGCAAAGGCAGGGTAGGAAGTGATTAGAAAGTGGACTTCTTAGGCAATGTTTTTGTTTAGCTTCTTCTCCTGGATGCTGGCTAACATAGGTCAGTCTTTGTGAAACTTTATCAAGCTATGTGCTTACAATATGGGCACTTTTCTATATGTATACTATACTTCAATACAACTTCTTTTTTTAATTTTATAGGTTGAAAAGCTTGCTTTAGGTCTTAAAAATATGCTTAAGAGGAATTCACATGCCTCAGGAAGAATTTTTCTTTAATAACTACAAAAGCCTTATTCACTGGAAAGACAGAATTTTGGAGAAGGGCCAGAACGTCTCTGAGCCTCAGTTTCCTCAAATGAAACAAAGGACTGATAATGACTATCTTATGAGGCTGTTGTCAAAACCTAAATAGGGCAACCTAGCTCACAATAAGCCAGTAAGGTCACTGCTCTTCCCCAGCCCACCCTGAAATTTTCTCTCCTGATTTTCTATAGCACTGCCCACCAACTGGTTGCCTTGTTCTATATCTACACTGTTAAACATGCAGTCACCAGCTATATGGCTACCGAGCACTTGCCAGATGGCTACTGTGAACGAGGAACTGAATTTTTAATTTTATTTAATTTTAAATGTGTGCCTAGTAGCTAATGTATCGAATAGTACAATTCAAGGTCTTGAAAAACTGAAGGGCTTTGAGCAATTATTGCTTGACCTCAACTTTGCTTAGCCTTGACCAACTGACCATGAACTCCCACAGTGCCTACCTTCCAGAACTTAAGTTCCAAAAAGACTAGGATTTTTGGTTATTGCATTCACTATTGTTTCTTATATTAACAATCCCTACAACAAAGCTAACACTTGGTAAATAGTCAACAAATATTTGTTTGAATGGATAAAATAAAATTTGATTAACCCAAACTTATTTGCATATTTTTGTAGGGTTATTTTTGCATAACACTATTAATACCCAAGAGGACACATTCATTTTCAGGAGCACCAAACTAATGAAAGGTAGATCCAAAATGGGGACTTCCCTGGGTTGGGAAAATCTCCTGGAGAAGGGAATGACTACCCACTCCAGTATTCTTGCCTGGTGAATTCCATGGACAGAGGAGCCTGCCAGGCTACAGTCCATGGCCTCACAAAAAATCGGACATGACTGAGCAACTAACACTTTCACTTTACTTTCAGATCCAAAATGAAGTTATTAAAAGAAGTTAAGATGTCTAGACTTGGGTTGAAATCACGAGGGGCAGCTACAGCCCCACCACATATCCCAACTTCACAGACACATAAAAACCAGCTAATATGGACCATGTTCAGAAAGATTATAAGCCCTAGTCTACTAGGACAGTCCCAATCTATTCCTCTTGTCCCTTTCACCCTCATGTGTGCCCAGTTTAGAAACTAGACAGTCACACTCAACACAGCTCAGGATGCAGGAATAACAATGTGCTCAAACTGGAGTGATGTGTTCCTGGTAAAACTGTGGTCAATACCTTTTTAAAAGTGAACCCTATTTTGAATATATGAAGGAAGCTTAAAAGACCCTTAAATGGATCTTCTTGTAAAAGGAAAAATAAAAAACCTTGTGCTTATTTATTTTTGAGGTCCATGATCCTACCCAGTATGGTGCTGGAATCCAGAACCCCAGTGGGGCAGAAGAAATGGATTTGCTCCAGGGTGGGCCCAAGCCCAATTTTACCTGCAATGGCCACAGCTGTTCGTCTCTCAGAAGCTTTTATTTCTGAAGTTACTTCTCCCAAATCTGAGTATCTGAAACAATTTCAGAAGAAAATTATTATTAAATTAATGAAACGCCACTTTCACCTATCAAATTGGATACACATCAAAATCTCTTAGGAAGCCTTTAAAAACTACAAATCCTGGTCACACTCCAGATCCTCAAACCTAGAATCTCAAAGTCAGGCCCACACATGTCTAGAAATATCAGCACTCACAAACTGTGGAACAGAGCAAACGGCCATCCAGAAAAGCATAAAAATATATATCATTTGACCAGTAATTCCACTTCTATCCTACTGAAACAATTACAATTTAGTTACAAATATGTTGATGCCAAGTGGATAAAAGATAGATTTTCATTGTTTTATACTATTATGTGAAAAACTGGACATCTTTCAAATCAAAGTCCAATAATAGGAATTATGGTACAGTCTTATTTTGCAATCATTAAAAAATATTCTATGGATCTCATTTTGTGGGAAAAAAAGATGCATGATATGGAATGATGTTAATGATATTTTCATTGGTGGGGGAAAAGACAGGTTACAGAAGAGTATGTAGAGTGTGATTACTATTTAATAAAATATGTCTTTTTATCTAAAAGTGTATACAGGGAGATCTAGAAGGATGTTCATCCAAAGTTAATAGTGTGGGCAGGGAGGAGTGATTCTGAATTAATTTAAGTAGCCTTGATAAGTATAATCTATTTAAGAATAAACTATTTTAGGTATATTATAGGAATGATTAAATGTGTTCATTTTGTCAGAAGTCAGGATTCCATTGTTGAAGAAAAGGCACACAAAGAATGGAGGAAGTCAGAAAAAGAATTCACAGAGGTACACTGGGATTGGAGGTGCTGGTATGCACTCGTGATTTCTACATGCCTGCTCGTGTATCTGTGTGCACGTGTCTACGTTTCCTAGCTCTGTCCATTGCAAAAGCCTGAAGCAAAGGCACTACAGTACCAGAGAGCATACCAAGCACCCTTCAATGTCACACCACACTAAAAGGTATCAGGTCTCCTTGGAGAAATTACAGAGTCCAGGGCTGGAGCAGCAAAAAAACAAGATGAGCCTGAGCATTTATTTCTGAAGACTAAAAGTGAAAGTGAAAGTTGCTGAGTCATGTCCGACTCTTTGTGACCCCGTGTACTATCCAGCCCATGGAATTCTCTAGGTCAAAATACTGCAGTGGGTAGCCAGTCCCTTCTCCAGCACATCTTCCCAACCCAGGAACTGAACCGGGATCGCCTGCATTGCAGGCTAACGCTTTACCAGCTGAGCTACCAGGGAATCCCTCTGAAAACTAGGAAGTACTCCTAAAAAGAAAATGCTGGGAGTCAGACGGGCGTGGAGACGCTTCTGGAAGTAACATCGAGATGGCTGCCCAAGGAGAACCCCAAGTTCAGTTCAAACTTGTTTTGGTTGGTGATGGTGGTACTGGAAAAACTACATTCGTGAAGCGTCATCTGACTGGTGAATTTGAGAAGTATGTAGCTACCTTGGGTGTTGAGGTCCATCCTCTTGTGTTCCATACCAACCGAGGACCTATTAAGTTCAACGTATGGGATACAGCTGGTCAGGAGAACTTTGGTGGACTGAGAGATGGCTATTATATATACAAGCTCAGTGTGCCATTATAATGTTTGACGTAACATCAAGAGTTACTTACAAGAATGTGCCTACCTGGCATAGAGATCTGGTACGAGTGTGTAAGAACATCCCAATTGTGTTGTGTGGCAACAAAGTGGATATTAAGGACAGAAAGGTTAAGGCAAAGTCAATTGTCTTCCACCGAAAGAAGAATCTTCAGTACTATGACATTTCTGCCAAAAGTAACTACAACTTTGAAAAGCCCTTCCTCTGGCTTGCTAGAAAATTGATTGGAGACCCTAACTTGGAGTTTGTCGCCATGCCTGCTCTTGCCCCGCCAGAGGTGGTCATGGACCCAGCCTTGGCAGCACAGTATGAGCATGATTTAGAGGTTGCTCAGACAACTGCTCTCCCGGATGAAGATGATGACCTGTGAGAAAGTGACGCTGGGGCCCAGCGTCAGAAGTCTAGTTTTATAGGCAACTGTCCTGTGATGTTAGTGGTGCAGCGTGTTTGCCACTTTATTATATAGCTAAGCAGAACATGTGCTTAATCTTTGGATGCTGAAGAAGATGGATGGGCTTTGGAGTGAATGTGGCAGTTAAAAAAAAAAAATTAAAAAAAAAAACCTTCATTTTTTGGACCTGCATATTTAGGTGTTTTGGAACACAGCTGTTTCCTCCTTGAGTTTCAAATATAAGACTGCTATAGTCACATGACAATATTGAGAGGTGGAATCTTGTTTGCTACTGTCATTCCCATTCCTTTTCGTTTAGAATCAGAATAAAGTTGTATTTCAAATATCTAAGCAAGTGAACTCATCCCTTGTTTAAATGAGCATTTTAAAACCGCTAACAGGGAAAGTTGTGCCATGTTACTGTTTGAATTGCCTTTGCTATTACCACTTAACTTGATGTCAGTTAGGTTAAATGCGCCTAATTTTTTGTATACTTGAATCATTTCACATAAACATAATGACAAGTCAACAGTATTGTATTTGATAAGAGGTGTAAGTACTATCAATAGTTAGGCTAAAATAACACCAACCCCACCTGCCTTTGGGCTTAGGTAGTGTCACCTAGGGATGAGATTTATGTGACCTGTCAAAGGTGGTACCTGTTTCAGATGTTTCAAACAAATATCTTAATTATATTTGCATTTTATGGCAGAAGTAACCATTTTCTAATGTAGAGCTTGTCAAAGTCCAATGAAATCATAATAAATGGTTGCAGGAACTTGAGGGACATCTCATCTGTTAAATATGAATATAGTTGTGCATTTACTCTTTTGTTTTTTGATGTTACATATTTAATGTAAAGTTGGCATTCTAGGAAGATGTTCCATGTTTACCTGCTGTTAAATACTCCCAAGCTTTAAAGGTTATCAAAGATTAAGGATTTCAATGGATATATCACAGCTTTGGTGATTTTTCTCTCCCCAAAGAATTTTTCTGGGTGGTGCAAGAACACCACAGGATGCTGCAGCATAAAAGTAGGTCTTAGTTAAGCCTCTCGGTGATGTGAATAGACTGCCAAACTTTCAGTAGATTAATCACTTAACATTGCATGGTTTCCACATGTAAACATGAATTGGGTCTGTCTTGCCTGAGTTTGATCTCACTGACACCACACTGTAGCAATTAGAAATCAAGACGAGCTGTTTTCCTCTTGTAAGCACTACTGTACTATAGTTCAGTTTACCAAAGTTCTTTAGATGTCCAATTATCCTTAAATGATTACTTTCCTACCTAGAAGTAGGGAAGGATCCCTTTTAAAAAATGGACTGTAAAGGGTAAAATTGGATACATTTTAATTTGTTAAAATATTGAATAAATATTAATAGATTCACTTACAGATTTGAATTGATGTATATGCTATTCTATATTCAGTTCAGAACCAGACTTTAACAGATACGAAGTTTCCCATTATCAGATGAAATCTTTCATTGAGATACATGAGGGATATGTATTTGTAACCTTATGTAGAATGCCAGTATGACTAATACTCTGAAGCCTAAATGTAACAGTAAAATTTTGGGAGCTACTTGGAGGTGGGAGAGAAATTGAGTCATTCTTGAAAGAAAATTGCAAAATATACTGCTTCTACTTTGCCTGGATTTTCTGGATCATCTGGTGTTAATTACCTTGTGGGGGATGCATTTGTCTAGTTCACACAAATGGGGAAATGTCCCCTTCAGTTTCAAATCTGGTGTGTAATGGGAGGAGCCTGCAGTTGAAAGCCAAGTTGGTATTAGCTTATTAAAACTGGTAAAAGAGAAAAAAAAAGAAAATGCTGGGGCACAGAACAGGACACAGAAGCCACCCTGAAGGGGCTCCCGCTACTGTTAGTCAGTTTGAGCATGAATATAATTAAATACGGTGATCAACTTAAAACCATTGAAAAACAGGTATTAGTGAATCCGTATAGATAACAGACAGATAAACAAATGGTGAGGGGAGGCAATGAGGGCTCTTGCTTATAACAGAATGCTGATGTGGAGGGTGCTGCAGGTAGCGCAGCATCACTTTTAGAATTATCCTAATAAAGAATGGTTCAAGCTAGAAACACCAACGAATGCCAGTTCTGGCAAGAGAATGTTGACAGGGAGCAAGATATTTGCCCAGGCCCAAAATGTTTCCTCACAGATTGCTTACTGGGTGCCAGGAGGAAAAAAGAAAAAACTAGCAATTATACTTGACTGGGTAAGCAAAGCCAGTGAACATGGGGATAGAT
Organism: Hydropotes inermis; assembly: GCA_020226075.1. Lineage (NCBI taxonomy): Eukaryota > Metazoa > Chordata > Mammalia > Artiodactyla > Cervidae > Hydropotes > Hydropotes inermis. The sequence goes on from CM035289.1 coordinate 56,947,558, forward strand.
AGCTGTATGTGCCTCCAGCTGTGGTACCTTGAGGAACTGTGGTACCCATGCAGCACTCTGGCTGAGACTGTAGAACCCTGATGTACTCATAATTATGGACAAATCCAAAATTAAATGCATTGTGACGGGAAAGCGGTATCACCACAAAGTATGAATGCGTTGGGCCTCCCTGGTGGCTCAGCAGTAAAGAGCCCGCCTGTGATGCAGGAGACCCGGGTCTGATCCCTGGGTTGGGAAAAGCCCCTGGAGAAGGCAATGGCAACCCACGCCAGTATTCTCGCCCAGAGAGTTCCATGGACAGAGGACCCTGGAGAATGGGGCTCCTCTACAGTCCATAGGGTCACAAAGAGTTGGACATGACTTAGCGACTAAACAACAGCAATGAATGTCTCAAAAGTTAAAAAAAAAAAGATTGAGGAACTTTCAGGACCCTGGAGAATGGGGCTCCTCTACAGTCCATAGGGTCACAAAGAGTTGGACATGACTTAGCGACTAAACAACAGCAATGAATGTCTCAAAAGTTAAAAAAAAAAA
>CM035289.1:56948101-56960102 GCA_020226075.1 Hydropotes inermis
AGATTGAGGAACTTTCCAGATTAAGGGTGCTAAAGAGACAAGAAAAAAAAGTAGTAACTACCCCTAAACTGGATCTTAAACCAGGATACATTTTGTGATCTACTGACTAAACTGACATATAGGTGCTATCCATGTCACATTTACCATGTTGACAACTGGTACTGTGGTTATGTATAGAATATATGTAGAGAATATCTCTACTCTTAGGAAATAAGGTACTGAAGAATTTAGGGATAAAGGGTAATGATATATGCAACCTAGTTGCTAACTTTTTCTTAACTTCTAGTTAAGAAAAAAGTATACATGTTTGTACTTATGTGTGTGTGTATACATATGCATACCCATAGAATGATAAATGGGAATGGTAGATGAGCTAAAAGGCTAAGAATAAGAGACTCTGTATGAGGGGCCTTTTAAATTTTGTAACTTATCTCTAAGTAGAAGTTATTTCCAAACAAAATGCTTTAAAGTTAATAGTGTTAGTTATTTCTCGGTAGTATGATATCAGTTTATTTTGTCTTACTTGAATTTTTTAAATAGAAGAGGCATGTATTGATTTAATAACGCTAAATGAGCTATTAAAGTAAGGCTATTAGTCACGGTCAGGGTGAGAACTGGACGTTGTGTCTGCCCCAAGAAAACTTGTAATCTGCTGCCCCTTCAAACCAATGTTTTTCCAAGGGTGTAAAACATTTTGGCAGGCCCCCTTAGAGACAAGCAATCCAGCTCCATTTAATTCATCAGCAAAACAAATGTTTTGTGTTAATAAAATTCACCCTCCTAGAGGAAAGAAGGAGTTCAGGACCATTGGTTATTACTGCAGCATGTTCCTTGGAGGTCTCATCCTCAGCCCTCTCTGAAAAGACCTCCGGTAACCTCAGTGGTTGCTGTGTTCACAGCTGCTTCAGCCATTGTAACAGCGCAGGTGTGTGCTCAGTTGTGTCCAACTCTTTGCGACCCCATGGGCTACACAGTCCACCAGGCTCCTCTGTCCATGGGATTTTCAGACAAGAATACTGGAGTGGGTTGCCATTTCCTACTCCAGGTTATCATTGCAGAGTACTAGGCAACTCTGACTAAATCTGATCCTGTTGCTGATAAAAATGGAAGTTTTCATTGTCTTCTCTTCATTTTTCTGAAAAGAACATATATTGCTTTTGTAAAAAGAATAAAAAATTAACCATGACTGGTTAAAAATAGTTTTCAAGAGGGAAAGGAGCTGGCCTGTCCTGGCGGTGACCTGGAGCCCTATGCTGAGATACAGGAGGAGAGGGAGTTCCACCCAGGGTGTTCCCTGGCCTCTTCCCCCTGCACACAGGCTCTCAGGACACACTCGTCAGAAGGTCCCAGGACAGGAACTTAACTTCAGCCCTTTCTTCTTCATGCAAGCAGTAGAAAACAAGAGTGTAATTATCACAGAGACAACCCTGAATTTGTGCTAATTTCTAAAAATATACATATAAGTCTCTTCTTTTTTCTCGTCAAAGAACTTCACATCTAATTGAGTCTCTGTGTTGTCAACTGGAAGCAGAGCCAAGTCTTGCAAGAGAGAGCAGCAACAGAATCTCACCTTTGTGCCATGCATTTTAGTTTACAACTCTGCTTTCAGTACTTGCACAGCCTGAATGCTATTCCCCCAAATTTCTATAGTGAAACCCTAACCCCCAATGAGACTATATTTCGATATATGACCTTTAGAGGAGTAATTACCGTTGAATGAAGTCACCAGGGTAAGGCACTGATCTGATGGGATTGGTGTCCTATGAGAGAAGGAGACCCCCAAGACCTTGCTCTCTCTCTCTCTGAAGGTGTGCAGAAAAAGGCCATGTAGGGAAGTTAAGACAGGCCAGGGAGAGACGCCTTAGGAGAAAATGAATCTGCCTTCTCTGTGCTCTGGGACTTTCAACCTCCAGAATTGCAAGGAACAAATATTAACAAATGTTAAGTCACCTAACCTGTGGTACATTGTTGTGGCAGCCTAAGCTGCCCAACATCATGAAGCTAGGGAGTGCAGAGCCAGAACCCAAACATGAATCTTCTGGTTCCCTTTTGGCTCATTAATTTTTAAGGCTCAGATAGGTTTTAGGTAACTAATAATTACAGTTAGTAATTATAAAAATTATAAAAACCAGCCCATCTGCCAATTCCAAGCCTTGCCAAGCTGACTGCTGCCTGTGCATAGGTAGATCAGACCAAAAGAGTAAAAACACACAGTGTTTCCACTGGTCCAAGACATGTTCGAGGGGGCTTTCCACAAAGCAATTTTTGAAAATTACTAAATCTCTTTCTGACTTCAAAAATAAGAAAAATATACAATACAGAAAAATACCAAGAAAATGCCTTTGCTCTTTTGAGAAATTACTCAATATATTAATTAACCAATTCTCCCCTACACCTGCCTCTCATTTTTGACCTATTCACGCTGCTGTAGTTTATTGCATTAATGAACATATAGGACTACATTCTGTGTGTCCTGTTTTGTTTCCCTTAAGGGTTATTCAGGTTTTGGTCTTCTCCTAAGACCCATGCTGGTCCTTTCAGGACCCCAGAGCATAGTGCCACGAGTGGAACTCAGCTTAGACCCTGGCTCCTGGTCTGTGCTGCCGGTGGCCTTGGGACCATGGCACCACAACTCAACTTCCCTTCTGGGGGTACCTCCCATCCACGCTTCTCTCCAGGACTGGAGGTGCTCTGAATGCCATCCTGAGGACCAAGTGTGTCCAACAATTCTAACTTTAGGAAGCAGACATCCTGGTCTGTACACCGTGCCCTCTTCAAGTCTGGCAGGCAGAATCAAGACTCTGACAACCCCAAGCTGTCTGCCTCACTGGCCGTCTGTCCTGGGAAACAGGACAAGGCACACTTGCTTGTCCTTCAGTCTCTCTTTTTACACTGCACAACAGAATTACTTGAGGAACTTTTCTATATACACCTAAAGATTCTGATTCAGCAGATCCACCTCTGAAATGGAGATGCCTGCTACCACCTCAGGGTCAAACATTCCTTGGACAGTGTCCCTCAAGGCCAAGAATAAACTGTCCAAACCTTGTGAGCAGGGCTAATTCCTAGCAACAAACTTGGCTCCTTCACTGAGTGGTTCCAATAAAATAAGACAGCATAGAAAATCAAACAAAAGGAGACATAATACAGGGATGTTGCTTACATAATGCAGTTAACAATATAATTGATAACTCTGGATAATAAAGAGTTTGACCCTGGTTTTTTGTTTTGTTTTGTTCTGTTTTTGCTGTGTGATGCCAATAGCTTTCGAGATCTTCCACTTTCCTCCCTGCCCAACATCTGGGCCAGCAGACCAGAGTCTGAGGGCTCCCTCCTTTGGGCTGGCTGGAGACCCTTACTCCATTACAGTCCCCCAAACAAAACCTAACCTGAGGCCACTTGCTCTACCCAGAAAGCGTCACTAAATTAGTAATCACTTCTGAAACCCTCTTAGTGGATTGAACTCTGTCTCCCATACCTATGTTCAGATCCTAACTCCCTACTATGAATGTGACCTTATTTGGAAATAGAGTCTTAGCCGATCTAATTAATTAAATTAACACACTGTCATACTGGAGTAAGATAAGTCCCTAACGAAATGAACTGGTATCCTTATAAGAGGAAAATTTGAATACACAGGGAAAAAAACATCTGGTGACAGAAGTGTAGATTGGAGTGATGTGTCTACAATCCAAGGAACACCTAGGACTGCCAGCAGCCACCAAAGGGTAGGAGCGAGGCTTGGGACAGACAGAGCCTCCAGAAGGAACCAACCCTGATGACATCTAAGTTTTAGACATCCAGAACTGTGAAAAAAAAAATTATGTTTTCTTCAAACCTCCCAGTTTGTGGTACTTTGTTACAGCACTGCTACCAAACTAAGACAATATACACATGGCTCTCAACAGCTGTATTAGCTTCTGCCTTTGTCTTGACATGGGTTCTCCTCTGTGTGGGTGTTTGAGTCTCTTCTCTGCTACTTATAAGGGCACCAGTCACTAGATTAGGGCCCACCCTAACTCAGTGCAACCTCAAATTAACTAATTACATTTGTCTACAAAGAGCCTGTTTTCAAAAATGATCACATTCATAAGCACTAGGGGTTAGGACTTCAACATATGTTTCAGAGGGGACACAACTGATCCACAACATTCAGCCAAAACTAGGGGCCATCCCACCTTTGCAAGGTGACCAGACACTGAAAAGTTTAAAACTCATTGTGCAGCTGTGAGGACTGGCTGAGAAAACATACGTGAAAAAGTTCCATCCAACAGCACACGAGGACAAGTTATTAAAAAACAGGTAATGGGAATGTACTCTGCAGCCTGGCAGTTTAGTCCCTGAAATACACTAGAATGTGCAAGGATCATGGCAGAGGAGCCCACCACTGTCTTGCTTCTCTACACCTAGAATCTCCTGAGGGCAGCAGAAGCAGCACCCTGAGAAAGAGCAGACCTCTCAAGGGTCAGGCAAATGTGTCCTGGCTACTGTCGATGTCCCTGCAGCAGGGCCCTAGGGCAATAATCACTGCAACAGTCCAACCTAAGAGGGTCCCAAGGACAGAACTGATGTAATGAGCAGCAGGTCTTCGTCCCAGGTTCATGAGGATCACCATACACGAGGAAATAGCTCTAACATGCTGCCCCAGTCTTCCAGGAGCTTTACCAGGACTGGGTTAGAAAGATACTATAAACACTCATTATACAAACCCTACAGAATACATGTACATTAATCTTTAAAACAAAGCTGGCCATCTCTGCGCTGCACACCCAATGAGGTTGCTATAAGGATTCAGAGAGATTTACATATGTGAAGCAAGTTTATATAAGGCAGTATTCTCTTGCATTTATCCACATATTTGTTTACTGCTGGGAACTTTTCTAGGAGTTCAGGATATATCTGTGAAAGACATAAATACCTCTGCCCTTAGCTTACATTCAAGGAGGTAGGGGAAACTGACAATAAACTAGTTTTGAAAGTTTAAATAGAAGATACACTGGGAGGTGTTAGAAGGCTCTGGAAGAAAAAAGTGTGGACTAGGATCAGGGTACCAGACATGTGGTGAACGGGTGGCACAGACTGTGGTAATTAGGTCAGGGTGGGCCTCATGGAGAAGGGGATATCAAGCGCAAGCTTGGCAAATGAGGGCATACAGCTGGCTCCATGAGGAGAGTGTTCCGGGCACCACACAGGCCAGAAGGTGCTCAGCGTTCAGTGGGAAGATGGTGCAACCGGTATGGAGTGAGTAGGAGGCAGGCACAGAAGAGGTCAGGTAAGACCAAACTTTCCAGGCCATAGAAAAGATCCCGGCTTTTAGTCTTGAGGACGGTCTGAGTGCAAGTCAATATGTCTGTTTTATGTTGAGAACAGATTAGAGATGATGAAGATCACATCTGGGTGGCAGCACCAGAGGCAACAACACAGGGTTGGGCTCTGAACTCTCTGTGAAGGACATGAGAAAGAGTCTGCTAAACCTCAAATGTTAAGACTCAGTAGAGCTGCTACTGTCTCAAATGGGAAGGCTGGAGATGAGCCTGGCTGGAGGGTACCATGAGCAAGCCAGTGCTTATGTTCTGGCCCAGGACCCACAAACAACCTCCTGGGAGATGCTGAGCAGCACAGGGGCTGGGGGCACTTAGGGAAAGCAGCATTCCACCATGGACCCAAAAGACACACAGTCTGCCCATAGCAAAGGAAGAATCAACTTGTTATTTACCCGTGATAACAGAAAGAAAATAGAAGAGATCAACTGAAAAACTGCTGTGAGCAATGAGAAAACTCAGTGAGCTGGGGACATAAAAAAATTGTAATAACCTAATTGCCTTCCTATATACAAACAAGTTTAACAATGTGAAAGGAGGACTCCCATGTAGAGTATCAACAAGAAAAAAATTTTAATATACATAAAAATGTGCAACCTCTATACGAAAAGAACTTCTAAATACTAAAGAATATAAAAGACTTGAACAAATGAAAAGCCATATCCTTTTTGGAGAAAGAAAGGCTTACCATAATTTTAAAGTCTGCTGCTGCTGATGCTGCTTCTAAGTCACTTCAGTTGTGTCCGACTCTGTGTGACCCCATAGACGTCAGCTCACCAGGCTCCCCCATCCCTGGGATTCTCCAGGCAAGACCACTGGAGTGGGTTGCCATTTCCTTCTCCAATGCGTGAAGTGAAAAGTGAAAGTGAAGTCGCTTTCTCCCTAAATTGACCTATAAGTGAATTTAGGTTCAAAAACAGATAAGCTGACTCTATTCAGGAATATCTGTTCAATAATAATCAGGAAAATTCTGAAAAAGACAGTAATGAAAGAGGACAAAACCTGCCAGACAGTGAAACATAGTATAAGCCACAATAAATTAAGGCTGCAGTACCGGTTCACAAATAGACGAAGAGTTCAGTAAAAGAGGAGCCCAGAGTAGGCCCAAATACAGTTGGGAATTTTGTCCTGGACCCAGGTAGCTCTAAGTATCTGGTGATTATTCAATTATAACAACTTGGAAAAAATAAGGGTAAATTCTTACTACTCCTTTCACCAAAATGAAAACTACCTCGGTCAAAGCATTAAATTAGAAAATGAAACAAAAAATGCACTGAAATAAATATTTAAGACTCAAAAAAAAAAAATCTCAGAGTAGGGAAGGCTTCATAAAGTCAAAAGGCCAGATAGTGGAAAAGCATGTGTAACACAAAGGATGAAAGTTAGTTTTCTCAACTGTACAAAGATCTACAAATCTATGAGAAAGAGCCAAGCTAAATAGAAACAAAGTAACAAAGATATCTCCAAAAGGCATTCTGGGTTTAAAACAGAACAAGAAGGACTGGAACCCACACTACGTCCTGCCTCCCAGGGAGATGCTTCTCTAAAGAGGGTGTCAGCTTCTCAGACAGGAGCAGGAGGAGCAGGAGGCAAGGTGCCTGAGCTTTCCTTTATGTTCACTTTGAAATTTTTACCATGTGCATTGTTATTAAGACAACTAACAGTTTTATAAAAAAAAAAATTACAATGCAGAGAATCTAAGACAGAACCACATCTGAACTACATCAGAAAAAAGGCCTTCCCGACATGTAGGTCATCTCACTAGGAATGTAAAACCTCTTAGAGGGAATTCTTCTTTAAAAGACAGAGCTGTGTCTAAGTTATTCTACATTCAGCCATATTTCATACAAGCAAAATTGAGGGTATAACCACTCTGCTCAAACAGCTTCTTGCTCCAATAAACCAAGTGAATGCATCCTCACTTCACTTTCATCCCAAGCATGCCAGAGATGTGCTTTGTGATCAGAACAAAATACTGAATGGAACATTTTTATTGTGCCTCAGTAAATAAATGTAAACCAGTTGTCCATAATGGGGCTGTTAGGCATCAAGTTTTAACTTAAACTGCTTAGCTGGGCCTCAATTTCTTTATCCTTACAATACAGGTAATAATAGTACTTACTATAGGGTTGCTATGAAGATTAAATAACATAATATATACAAAAACACTTAAAGAGGGCCTAACAACACACTCCTTAGAAGGAGTCAGGATCTCAATTTAAAAGCACATTCCCTTGGGCTGGAAAACTCTTGCTACTCATGGTTATGGGTAAGAAGAACCTCTCCTTTAAGTCAAGAGAGAAGTCACCACATGGCACTCCATCTGACAAAGCGCTGGCACATCTGACACCCATGAGCACGTTAAGTGGAGTCTGGTGAGCTGCTCTTGCAGAGCCAGCTATAAGAACCATTCCAGTTCTCTAGTTTTCTCCAGTGGGGACCCACTGGGGTGGCTGCTGCCTCACTGGGCAACCCCAGATCTATGAAGGAAGAGCGAAGTCTGCATCCTACTGCCAAAGTCACATGCATGCATTCTTTGGAAGCCACAGCAGCTCCCGAGCAGAGGCTCAGGGCTCTTTTGGACTTCACCCAGGGGCAGATACATATCTCACATGAGTTCCTCAGTGTCTCATTCCTATGGTGTGATCTGTGGGCCCTTTCCTTTCTCCCCCTGGCCTGGCCAGAAGACCCATCCTCCACCCAGTGTGAAGAGCTTGAAGCTCTTGTGGTCCATTTGGACCAGAACAGGCTTCACTGGGAAAGCTGAGCCCTTCCCAGGAGGGGAAGCCCAGAATCCTTTCCTTTCCCACAAAATGTTGGTGTTGGAGAGCATCTTCCTGGACAGGAAAGACAAAAGGTTGCAGTTAAGTCTGGGGTACTTTTAAGTGTCCAATCGATGTTAACGGGAGTTGCTTTCAGCTGCCAAGAGAGATGAATCCTGGGGGAGTGGCCAGGGGGGCAGGTGAGGTGTTCAATGGCTCTCCTTGCTCCCCCTACTTTCAATCCAGGATAGATCTCATCATCACTCCAGGCCCTGTGTAGAGACTACTTAAGTGTTACAATGACCACATTTTCTGAAACAAAAACCTGAGGGTATGAGTTTGCTTATGGGATATTATGGGTGGTTAGAGTTCAATGTTGTCAACCAGATCAAAGAAATTAGGACTATTTCCAAGGGCTTCCCTGGTGGCTCAGATGGTAAAGAATCCACCTGCAATGTGGGAGACCTGGGTATGATCCCTAGGTTGGGAAGAGCCCCTGGAGGAGGGCATGGCAACCCACTCCAGTATTCTTGCCTGTTGAATCCTCATGGACAGAGGAGCCTGGTGGGCTAAGTCCATGGGGTCATAAAGAGTTGGACACTACTGAGCGACTAAGCACCAAGGGGATATAAGGAGTCAGGGATGAAGTTTCTATTTTGAAGACAGGGTGAATGAAGATGCCATTAGCTTACTATCTCTCGATTCAATAATTCCATCAGACAGGCAAAACTTTTTAAAGTTTGATGTCATCGCATGTTGGAAGGTGTAGAGGACCCTTACAATGTGGTGGTGGAAGGGGAATGCGGTACAATCATTTATAAGGATATTTGGTAGCATCAGCTGAAAAACAGACAGGTCCTCTGACCACAATTCATTGTCTCTATTTTAGAAAAACACTCGTGCATGTCCATAGGGAGACACCTATTGTACAGCATTATCTTACAAAGAAAACTGAAAGCATTCTAAACTAGATAACATAAGCATGACAGAATGTTATATAAATGTCAAATTTTAGGTAGATCTGTTCTTTGTTTTCACATGGAAAGCATTTCAAAGCATACTGCTGGGTGAATAAAGCAAGCTGCAGAACAGTATGAGACCACTTATGTAAAAGACAGAGCAAATGTTTAAGATGGCAAATTTTATGCTATGTGTAAAATAATAAATTAAAAAATGGGGGGGAGGATATAACATGTAAATGCAACAGAAAATGTCTGTCAGGATACCCACCTAATTAAGATGGCAGCAGGGGCGGGTGGGGGGGGGGGGGGTGGGAGTGGAGCATGTCTCTCTGATAAAATGATGTCCTGATTTAAAAAATACCAAAATGTTTAAACTGGTGGTCTATAGAAACTCAGACTACACTTGATTTTTGTTTTCTGTTTTTAAATTTTATACTTTTGTTTTTCAAATTATCTACCATTAACAATGTATATATATATATATCATACAGTTAACTGGGTTTGCCATCCCTCTAGATGGGTATGGATGGATGGTTGTAAAGTTGCTCTGGTTAGGAGCCCCTTCAAGATGGGCTGCAGATGATGAAGGCCACAGACTTTGGTCCCAGGAAAATACACTCTTTGTACAATTTCTTTATATAATAAAGAATACTAATTCTTTATTAGTATTTTATACAAATTCAAGTATACCCAAATACTTTACACAATTTCAAGGAATGCAGGACCTTGGAAGCCCACCCATAAGTTATGAACCCCAGGTTAAGAACCTTTGATTTGGACATTTAAAGCTGCAGAAATGGATGTAATCATGCAAAGAACATGTACTAGATAGGAATTAACAGAGATAGGCTGTAGAACCCCAAGAATGCCCAACAATGAAGGAGCAGGCACAGTAAAGAAGAGATGCAGGCTGTAAGGAGTGGAGGCCTGCAGAAGAAGGTAGACGGTAGCAGGCTGATGAGCTAGCTCCATCTCTCCTGTCCCCTCTGCCACCTCCAAACTGCTGTCACATGGATTTCCCAGAGCTGTATGACAAACATCCTTCCATGAACAGTGGGCAGTAAACCCACAAAAGGACGCTAGGTCCTACAGTTTGATCCTGCCTCCATCTCTGGCCTTTTCTCTGTAGCTCCAAGCACACTAAGCTGTGAGTCATCTCAAAAATATCTTATCCCTTTCATGACTTCATTTTGCCATTTTCTCTTGTATAATGCCTAGCACATTGATAAGGTCCTCAAAAATTGTCAGAATTTCTTCTTTCGTTACCAACCCTCTTATGGAAATTGTCACTTAGAAAAGAACACTAGATTTGGAGGCTCTTCCATAAACAGCCCAGCAGAAATCATGGCGTCCCCCTCCCATCTCTGCCCTAAATCTCTGGACTTATTCCTGCCACACCCTGTCTAGTAGACTGACTTGGAAAGACCAAGGGATCTTAGGAAACCAGGTCTCCCTGGCTAGACACTGGTCTATCAGCAAAGCCTGCATACATCTGGAGATGCGGACTGTTCCCAAATTTGTACACACCATAGTAAGTACATAGTTCATTCCATAAAATGAAAATAAAGTATACTAAAAATGTGACCTCAGTTTTCAAATGGGTACCTCTAAGAAATAAGTACCAACTGCAGACTTATGAGATCACTCAAAAAAAATTCAGACTGCAAATATCAAATCTGCACTTATATAATCTACCACAGGACACAGTTTAGGGACTATTGGCTCACAGAAGGGCATACCAGCCCAGCATTAAGTCCACCTCTGACCCATGACTACAAAGTAGTGGACACCAAATGCACCATCACTTGTTAAAAGGCCTCATGGAAGCTCCACACAGGCTCAGCCAGCCCTTGCTGCTTCCAGTCTGCCCTGCCTCACCCTTTCCTGACAGGAGGGCCAGCAACACAGTGGGACCTTGGACCTCTGGGTGAATCAACGTGGCCTTCTGAGGAATGAATGTTTATTTACAACCTCAAAGTACTGGGTACTTCTGACTGCTCCTCCCCAAACCTAGAAAGATAGCAGGTAGATGGAAAATATCCATGACTTGTCTGGAGTCAAATCCAGCTTGCTCCATTAAGACCCACTGCACTGAGTCAGTTCACTAAGCCATGGCATGAGTGAACTCCCATCACCTGGAAGGGTCGTAATATCCATCATTTCTACCCCGCAGTAACCCCACCCCAACACCACAACCGGTAAAAGCCCTCTGAGACGTGGAAGGATGTTCAACGTGAATTGCTATCACAGCCACTAGGTCTATGACACTCTCAACAGTGGACAGTAGTCAAATGAATACTAGTAACAACTAAAGCAATGACCTTGAGACTAATTTTCCTCCTCTGTTAAGCGTAGCTGTTGAATTAATTCTGTCAATCCTAGCCTTCATGACCATAATGAATTGCCGAGGTTTTACTTTGCAATAAAAAAAAATTTTTAAATTACAAACTGTGTGTCACCATCACTTCCTAAAAGAACATTTAACACCAAGACAGTAGAATGGAGGTGATGCCGGAATCGCGGTAGCCTCTGTAACCAGGCCCACGGCCCAGAGCAAGAGGGAGGCCCCGACCTGGCCGAGCCGAGGGCTGACCCCGCCCTTACTCCTGACGTTCGGGGACATACAGGCTGCGTCCTGACTGCGATGAGAGCCGGCATCGACTCTAAGGAGAACCAGCGGAAAAAACAGATGCGGAAGGCAGGGCGGCAGACCGCAGCCGGGCTCCGGGCGCGGCGGCTCCAGGCCCCGGGCGCCAGTGGGGGTGGGGAGCTGCGGCGCCCGCGCTCCAAGCCCTCGTCCCCCCGCCGCTGCCCGCCTCCAGGCCCCGGACCCCGATCCCGCCCCCCACGCTCAGAGCCTCAGCCCGCGCCCCCCGCCCGGCCCTGCCCCCGCCTCGGCCGCCCGCGACCCAGGTCGGCGGCAGAGGGCCGCAGGGCCGGGCGGGCGGGGGTCCGG
>CM035289.1:56960502-56982128 GCA_020226075.1 Hydropotes inermis
CCGGAGCCGCGAGCCGGGGAAGGCCGCCGGCGGTGGGCCGGAGCAGCCACCGCGCAGCCCGCACCGGCGCGGCCGCGAGCGCCGCACTCACCCGGACGACGCCATGAGCGCGACGAGGCCTCGGCGCTGTCGCCGCCTGTGCTTCCTCCGCGCCGAGCCGCTCCGCCGGGGAGGGGCCTCTCGCCGGCCCGACTCCACCAGCAGGCGGCGGGGACGGCGGCGACGGCGGGGAGGGCCCGGGGTCAGCCGGAGAAGGGTGTGAGCGCGCCGGCGGCCAGATGGGGCTGAAGCCGGGCATCGGTTCGGAGCGTCTAGGGCGGTGGGGCCTCGGGGGAGGGGGTCCAGGGCCCGCTCCGAGCGGCCCAGAGCGGGGGCGGGGGGCAGTGGGCGCGCTGACGGCGCTGGGTGGCCCCGAGGACGAGGGCGGCGCGCGACCCGCAGGCCTGATCCTCCCACCTGCTCAGGTGCACAGCCTCCTAGAGGCCAGCAGTCGCTGGAAGACGCCTTCGGTGCCAAACCAGCGGGAGAACCTGCCCTGGGGCCACTATAAACCGCTGCAGGACCCAGGTGAAGTCAGAACCTCCCAGATTTGAGTTTGATTTCCTTAAGAAAATCCTTTTCTTTAGCTCTGGTGTGTGAGGATGTGTTGTTGTTATTAAGCACAACAGTAAGTTTGCTGTTTCTTACTTGGTGTACTGTGTTGCACGAATGTTGGCCTCGGAGTCAGTGATCCTTTGTAAAAGATGTGTAAAATCACATTGTGAAGTCTCGAGGACTGTGGGGGCACTTTTTATTTTTCTTTACATTATACTATTTATCCACAGTAATGGCTCTGGAATTTCTGCAGTGGGTTTCACAGCGTCAGTGATGGGTACTTGAACCTCAGTTCCTGTCTCAGCAAAATGAGTTTTCAGAGGTAAATGAGCTCTTGTAAGTAAGAACACTTAATAAAAAGCTCTGGACAATGAAAATCATCGTGGATTGCACTTCTGTGTTATAGTAAATACTATGGTTTTTCCAGTAGTCATGTATGGATGTGAGAGTTGGACTGTGAAGAAAGCTGAGCACCGAAGAATTGATGCTTTTGAACTGTGGTGTTGGAGAAGACTCTTGCGAGTCCCTTGGACTGCAAGGAGATCCAACCAGTCCATCCTAAAGGAGATAAGTCCTGGGTGTTCATTGGAAGGACTGATGCTGAAGCTGAAACTCCAGTACTTTGGCCACCTCATGCGAAGATTTGACTCAATGGAAAAGACCCTGATGCTGGGAGGGATTGGGGGCAGGAGGAGAAGGGGACGACAGAGGATGGGCTGGCTGGATGGCATCACCAGCTCGATGGACATGAGTTTGAGTAAGCTCTGGGAGCTGATGATGGACAGAGAGGCCTGGCGTGCTGCGATTCATGGGGTCGCAAAGAGTCGGACACGACTGAGGGACTGAACTGAATCATTATTTCTTTACTTTTACTAATAATAAGAGTAAGAGACAGTAAAGATGTGACTGAAATCTCACGTCTACTAATTACCAGCTGTGGAACATTAGGAGGGTAGAACCTTCCCACGGCTACAGTTTTCTTCAGTTCGCTTTTCAACGAGGATAGTAATAGGTCCCTTCCTCTCTATGAGGATTGAATGAGTTAATATTTGTAAAGTGATTAATACATTGCCTGGTAGATGGCCTTTTTGACTTACAGATTAACAACCTAAACACGGAAAGTTATGTTTTATTCAGTGGGAATTTTTAGGACTTTAAGCCTGGAGACAGCATCTCAAGTGACCCTGAGAGAACTGCTTGGAGAAGGTGAGGGGAGGAGCCAAGTTGTATAGAAGTTTTGTAACAAAGGACAGGTAGTCTGAATATCAACAGATTATCATTAAAGAAAACTAGATAACCCAAGTTAAGGAATTTAGCACTTTTCTATGTATGGAGAGATGTAAGAGTCTGGGCTTCCTGATACCATTCCTTTGATATGTACTCCAGCTTTCTGGGGCCAGTATCCTGTTTTTACGTCCTGAGCTTCCTGGGAGCTCACTGTAGGTAGTGGCTGCAGTCTGACAGCTGCTAGATGGCATATGTTCTCTCTCTTTTTTAAAATTTTACTTATTTATTTTTAACTGAGGGATAATTGCTTTATGATATTGTGTTGGTTTCTGCCACACCTCATCATCAATCAGCCATAGGTATACCTACATCCCCTCCGTCATGAACCTCCCTCCCACCTCCCTCCTCCCACCCCATCCCACCCCTCTAGGCTGTTACAGAGTCCCCATTTGAGTTCCCTGAGTCATACACCAAATTCCCATTGGCTGTCTATTTTATGTACAGTAGTGTACAGAGGATGAGATGGTTGGATGGCATCACCAATTCAATGGACATGAACTTGGGCAAACTCTGGGAGATGATGAGGGACAGGGAAGCTTGGTGTGCTCCAGCCCATGGGATCACAAAGAGTTAGACACAACTTGGTGACTGAATAACAACAAGTGTATATGTTTCCATGTTACTCTCCCCATTTGTCCCATTCCCTCCCTCCCCCCACCCCCTGCACCATGTCCATTAGTCTGTTTTCTCCGTGTCTCCATTGCTGCCCTGCGAGTAGGTTCATCATTACCATCTCTCTAGATTCCATATACATGCATTAATATACAATATTTTTCTCTTTCTGACTTACATCACTCTATATAATAGGCTCTAAGTTCATCCACCTCATTAGAACAGACTCAAATGCATTCCTTTCTATGGCTGAGTAATATTCCATTGTATATATGTACCACAGGTTCTTTATCCATTCTTCTGTTGATAGACATCTAGGCTGCTTCCATGTCCTAACAATTATAAATAGTACTGCAGTGAACATTGGGATGGCAGGTATTCTTTCCTTCCTCAGTTCCCTCGTGGCTCACCAGCTTACCATCCATGGTAGCTGTAATCACTGGTGACTGTGACATCCTGGTTTAATGACATGGGAGGAAATATTCCATTTCTCAGCTTCTTAACCTCCAGGGAACCCATCCAATGTTTTGAGAATGCTTCTTTCCTTCAGTAAAATGGAATGTCACAATTGATGCCTTGAGTTCAGAAGATAATGCTCTGTAAGTGTGAGCTGAAAAGTGAAGCTACAGGGGGTTTGTGAGACCCAAAGTAGGTGTGAATATTAGAGGGTTAAGGAAGAGTTTGGGGAAAGGGCAACTGATAAACTGGCCTGATTCCAGGCAGCAGTGGTTGCCACTGGAGTGGAGGAGGTCCAGTGTTTTTTAAAAATAAGCTGTTGGTTTTAGAATATGTTTTGAAATAGTGACTAGTCTTAGTTCAATGAAAGTAAATATTCTTCCTCAATATGAGTTATACTAGGTATGTAGCATTTCACTGCATGGTGGACCATCATATGTTTTAACCAACCCTTATTGTTGTGGTCCATGCATGGATTGGAAAAGAATTTTCATATGTGAGGCAGAATGAGAAGAGAGTAAAGTTTATTAGAGTGGGCCGCACTGTTAGAACACCAGGCCAGCCCGAGAGAGAGCAGAACCCTTTTGCAAGCTTATAGACAATTTTTATAGCCTCAAGACACAGAAAATTCCTACTGGAATGATGGCATTAGGTGACTGGTTAGGGTTCTGTTGGGTGGGTAATGAAAAGTGAAAGTGAAAGTCACTCAGTTGTGGCCAAATCTTTGCGACCCTGTGGACTGTACAGTCCATAGAATTCTCCAGGCCAGAATACTGGAGTGGGTAGCCATTCCCTTCTGCAGGAGATCTTCCCAACCCAGGGATCGAACCCAGGTCTCCCTCATTGCAGGCAGATTCTTTACCAGCTGAGCTACCAGGGAAGCTCAAGACTACTGGTGTGGGTAGCCTATTCCTTCTCCAGGGCATCTTCCTGATCTAGGAATTGAAGCTCAGGGTGGGCAATAGGGTGGATATTTTACCTAATATGGGGTTAGAAGACTGGCCTGTTTAGATCCAGAGGCTCAAGGCAACAGTTGCTCTGAGGCTTGGTCAGTTCCAGAGGTTTTTGTCCTGTGACATTGGTACAGGGCTCCACACCTATGACTTTGGACTTCCCTGGTAGCTCCAATGGTAAAGAATCCACCTACAATGCAGGAGACACAGGTTCAATTCCCAAGTGAGGAAAATCCCCTGGAGGAGGAAATGGCAACCCACTCCAGTATTCTTGCCTGGAAACTCCCATGGACAGAGGAGCCTGGTGGGCAGGCTTGCAGGCTGCAGTCCATGGGATCACAAAGAATCAGACATGACTGAACAACTAACACTTTCACTTTTTCCATACATATTATTAGACAAAAGTTTGCTTCCAGTATTTCATTATTATAGAGAATGTGGACTATAAATATAATTATAGATGAAACTCTCTATATATACCCATGAGTATTTCCTTAAGCTAAGTTCCCAGGAGAAAGATGATACTAGTATTTTAGGTATCTTCAGGTACACATATAATCTCTCTTTGTACTTATGTACTTATATACACAAACACACAGACACACATATATACTTATGCACACACACACACACACACACACATAGAGATTGCTCTCCCAGTAGTCACCAACACCAATGATAGTGCCAGTTTGCCAAAACTCTCAATAAATTTTATAATTTATCATTGCAAATTTAATAGGTTAAAAAACAGTATTTTGCCAAAATGGCAGACTAGGAAGTTCCAAGCTCTCCTTTTCCTGTAGAAAAAAAAAACATGAAGAAAGCAAACAAGTTGTCTGAACTAATTTTGTAGAGACTCTGAAAAAATCAAAGATTCATAGCAACCAAGCAAACATTCAAGCAAGAAAAAGCCATCTTTAAAATGACACGAAAGTTTTGTGGCATTTTCAGATTCCATTACCCTACTCATTCTCCAGTGTGGCAGTGATCTTGGTCTTGAGATGGTAGCATCCTGTTTTCCAATCCCCACATTCCTATCACCTTGGACTGTAAGTAGCAGAGCAAACTTCACTTGTTTACTACCTGACCTGTAAAAAATGGTAAATCAGTCCTTCAGTTTGAAATGAAAGGATGCTAGACAGTAACTCACAGCAGTATGAAGATGTAATGATCCAAAATAGAAATACATGGGCAATATAAAAGAAATGCATGGGCAATATTATTTAAATTTTGGTAGCAACTCCATTTTTTATTTCCAACAAGACTTAGAAAATAATTACATATTATAAATATATTATTGGACATACAACATATAAAGATGTAATTTGTGATATTAACATAAATGGGAAATGAACTTTTAGGGAGTAGAGTTTTTGTATGCAACTGAAGCTAAGTTGGTATCATCCAAATTAGATTGTTATAATATTAGAATGTTATATGTATTCCTCATGGTCACCACAAAGATAATATCTATAGAATATACAGAAAAGTATATGTGAGAAAGGAACTAAAAACACGTCATTACCAAAAAAAAAAAAAAAAAAAGACTGGAAAAAAGGCAGTAATAGAGATCAGAAAAAAAAAAAAAAAACCCTTTTTTAAAAGTAGCAAAGTGACAGTAAGTTCCTCCTCATGAATAATTATTTTAAATGTAAATGGATCAAATTGATCAAAAGGCAGAGATAGCTAAATGGATTAGAAAAGTGATCCAAATATATACAGTCTTCAAGAGACTCACTTTAGATCTAAAGATAGAAGACTGAAAATGAAAGGATGGAAACAGATATTCCATGTAAATATTTACCAAACGAAAGCTGCATAGGCTATACTAATTCAGACGAAAAAGGCTTCAGTTTAAAAACTTACAAAGGATAAAGACATTATGTAGTAAACAAAAGTTAATTCAACAAGATCTAATCATAACCATATATGTACAAAAATGAGCCTCAAAATATAATGAAGCAAGCATTCACAGAATTGAAGGGAAAATAGTTCCACAGTCTTGGTTGAATACTTCAGTAATCATTTTCAATAGTAGATAGGAGAACCAGACAAAAGAAAATGGATAACTTAAGCAATACTATAAGTCAGTTTTACTTAACAGGTGTCAACTGGAAAAAAGTGCACAATCTAAAAGCTGGCAATTATGTTTTAAGGCTTTCTGAGGACTTAATCACAGGAGACAGCCTTTCATATATCTGTGAGGGACTGCTCTGAAGAGGGAAGGGAGGAGACAGGACACAGAAGTTTTGCAACAAAAACCAGGTAGTCAGAACTTCAAAAGATGATTTATTAAAGAAAACCCAGACATCTCAAATTAATGAATTTAGCACTTTTCTATGTATGGCAAGGTTCAAGAGTATAGGCTCATTGAAAACATTCCTTTGATGTCCACCTTAACTATCTAAGACCAGCATCCTCTTCTTAATCATCCTGAATTTCCTTGGGATATAAAGTCTGGGGTGGCTATAGGTGCTGATGGCAGCAACATAATTTGTTTACTGATATGGCAGTCCACATAGACATATACAGAACACTCCATTCAATAACAGCAGAGTACACATTCTTCTCAAGTGCGCATGGTACATTGTTTGCAATAGACCCTATGTTAGGCCAAATTTTTAAAAGACAAATCATCCTTAAAGATCTTTAAAGATACTACAAAGTTACTTTTCTGATCACAGTGGAATGGAACTAGAAAAAAGGAAAACTAGAAAATTCACAAATATGTGGAAATTAAACAACAGACTCTAAAAACCAGTGGATTAAAGAATAAATCATAATGAACATTAGGAAATACCATGATAAATAAGACACACTGTTTGTTAAAGCTTATGTGCCACAGCAAAATCAAGACTAAGAAGGAATTTTATACTTGTGAATATCTATGTAAGGGAAGAAAGATCTCCAATTATTAACCTAACTCTGTATCTTAAGGAAAAACAAAACAAACAAACAACAACAAAAAAAAAAAATGAAGAGCACTCAAAGCTAGCAAAATGAAAAAGAAAAACACATTAAAGCTTAGGGCAGAGAAAATAAAGAGTAGAGGATAAACTAGAGAGAAAAATCAATGAAGCAAAATATTGATTCCTGGGACTTGCCTGGTGATCTACTGGCTAAAATCCTGTGCTCCCGCTGCTTGGGTCCTGGATTTGATCCCTCATCATGGAACTGGATCCTGCATGCCACAAATAAGAGTTCATATGCCACAACTAAAGATCCCTTACACCTAAACTAAAATTATTCCACATATTGCAATGAAGATAGAAGATCCCCCGTGCCACAACTAAGACCCAGCATAGCCAAATAGTTTTTAAGAAGTTGACTTTTTCAAAAGATCAAGAAAATGAACAAATCTTTGCTCAACTCACTAAGAAAAAACAAAGGAAGATTCAAATTACTAAAATCAGAAGTAAAAGTGCGGACATTACTACAGATTTTACAGAAATGAAAATAATTTTAGAGAACATTATAACAGATGTATACCAACTAATTGGATAACCTAAAAAAGTTTTCCTAGAAACACAGTGTCAACCATAACTCAATAAGAAATAAGTGTGAATGAATTTGTAGCAAGTAAAGACATTGAGTTGGTAGCCAAAAAAACTTCCCAAACAAAAAAGTAGCTGCTGTCTAAGTAGCTTCACTTGATGGCCAGGTGCATTTCACCAAACACTTAGAGAAAAACTAACTCCAATGCTTCTCTAACTCTTCCAAAATAAAGAGCACCTCTGATTTTATGAAGTCAATATTACCCTGATACCAAAGCCTGATAAAGACACTATAAGAAAACTACAGATCAATATGCCCTATGAATATTGATTCAAAATTCCTCAACAAAGTATTACCAAATACAACACGGAAATACAGCAAAGAATTATACACCATGACCAAGTGGATATACTCCTGGGATGCAAGGATGCTTCAACACATGAAAATCTTTCAAGGTAATATATTAATATGATAAAGGGAAAAAACACATGATCATTTCAATTCACACAGTAAAAAAAAAAACAGCATTTGACAAAATTCAATAATCTTTCACAACATAGAACACTAAAACTAGGAATAGAAGGAAAATTCTTCAGTGTAATAAAGGTCACATGTGAAAAATCCAGAGCAACGATGACAGCCTATAAATTTCCCCCCTAAAATCAGAAATAATAACAAAAAAGAATGCTGTCTTTTGCCACTTCTGTTCAACATCATGCTATAAGGCCTAGAAAGAGCAACTAAGCAATAAACGGGGAAAGGCAACCAAATTGGAAAGGAAGAAGTAAAATTATCTGTTTGCAGATGACATGATCTATGCAGAACACCCTATAGATGCCACCAAAAACTGCTAGAACTAATATATGAACTCAATAAATTTGCAGGATACACAAGTTAGTATACAAAAATCAATTGCATATCTATACACAAATAAAAATCTGTCCAAAAAGGAAAGTTAAAGAATCTTGTTTATAATAGCATCAAAAATAATAAAATACTTGGAAATAAGCTTAATCAAAGTGGTGAAAGACTTGTACACTAACAACTATAAAACATTGATGAAAGAAATTGAAGAAGACACAAATAAATGGAAGAACATGCCATGTTCATGGATTGAAAGAATATTGTTAAAGTATCCATATTACCCAAGTGATCTATAGTTTCAATGCAATCCGAATCAAAATCCCAATGATATTCTTTACAGAAGTAGAAAAAATAAACCTAGAATTCACTTGGAACCATTAAAGGCCTTGTATGCACAAAGCAGTTTTACACAACAAGATCAAAGCTGAAGGCATTACACTTGCTGACTTGAAAATACATTTAAAAACTATTAAAATTATACAAAACTAAAGAAGTGTACAGAAGGAATAATCTATATTCAAATATCTTTCATTCCTAAGAGAGGGAGTTGGCATTCTCAAGTTGGTGTGCCAGAACTGAGCTTGAGTTAATCTACTCATCCTTTTTTCTACTATCTAACAATGTTACCCTTTCAGATATTTATTTTAATCTTCTTTTCAAGAAAAGAAAAAAAGTGAATTTATCTGGTCTTTGAATTTAGAATAAAACAAAAGTGGCACATTAAAGAAAAAAAACAACTATGGTACTGGCATTAAAACAAACATAAAACAATAGAACATAGTAGAGAGCTCAGAAATAAGTCCACACTTCTACAGTCAAATGATCTTCAAGAAGTGTATAAAGAATACTGGGAATTCCCTGGTCATCCAGTTTTTGGGACTTTAAGCTTTCTCTGTTGAGGGCCCAGGTTCAATTCCTAGTCAAGGAACTAAGAATCCACAAACCATGTGGCACTCCCCCAAAAAAAAATATCGGGGATAAGTTTCATCAAAAAATGGTGACAGCTGATGAATACAGATGCAAAAATCTTTAACAAAATTCTAGCACACAGAATTCAACAACATATTAAAAAGATCATATGTCATGACCAAGTGGGCTTTATCCCAGGAATGCAAGTATTCTTTAATATCCACAAATCAATCAGTGTACTACACCACATTAACAAATTGAAAGATAAAAACCATATGATTATCTCAATAGATGCAGAAAAAGCATTTGACAAAATTCAACATGAATTTATGATAAAAACTCTCCAGAAAGCAGGAATAGAAGGAATATACCTCAACATAATAAAAGCTATGTATGAAAAACCCACAGCAAACATTTTCCTCAATGGTGAAAAATTGAAAACATTTCCCCTGAAATCAGGAACAAGACAAGGGTGCCCACTCTCACCACTACTATTCAATATAGTTTTGGAAGTGTTGGCCACAGCAATCAGGGCAGAAAAGGAAGTAAAAGGAATCCAGATAGGAAAAGAAGAAGTGAAACTCTCACTGTCTGCAGATGACATGATCCTCTACATAGAAAACCTTAAAGACTCTACCAGAAAATTACTAGAGCTAATCAATGAATATAGTAAAGTTGCAGGATATAAAATTAACATACAGAAGTCCCTTGCATTCCTATACACTAACAATGAGAAAACAGAAGGAGAAATTAAGGAAACAATACCATTTACCATTGCAACAAAAAGAATAAAATACTTAGAAGTATATCTACCTAAAGAAACAAAAGACCTATATATAGAAAACTATAAAATACTGACGAAAGAAATCACAGAGGACACAAATAGATGGAGAAATATACCATGTTCATGGATTGGAAGAATCAATACAGTGAAAATGAGTATACTACCCAAAGCAATCTATAGATTCAATGCACTCCCTATCAAGCTACCAATGGTATTTTTCACAGAACTAGAACAAATAATTTCACAATTTGTATGGAAATACAAAAAAAAAACCTCGAATAGCCAAAGAAACCTTGAGAAAGAAGAATGGAACTGGAGGAATCAACCTGCCTGACTTCAGACTATACTACAAAACCACAGTCATCAAGACAGTATGGTATTGGCACAAAGACAGAAATATAGATCAATGGAACAAAATAGAAAGCCCAGAGATAAATCCATGTGCCTACAGACAACTTATCTTCGACAAAGGAGGCAAGAGTATACAATGGAAAAAAGACAACCTCTTTAACAAGTGGTGTTGGGAAAACTGGTCAACTACTTGTAAAAGAATGAAACTAGAACACATTCTAACACCATACACAAAATATAAACCCAAAGTGGATTAAAGATCTAAATGTAAGACAAGAAACTATAAAACTCCTAGAGGAAAACATAGGCAAAACACTCTCTGACATAAATCACAGCAAGATCCTCTATGACCCACCTCCCAGAATATTGGAAATAAAAGCAAAAATAAACAAATGGGACCTAATTAAACTTAAAAACTTTTGCACAACAACAGAAACTATAAGCAAGGTGAAAAGACAGCCTTCAGAATGGGGGGAAATAATAGCAAATGAAGCAACAGAAAAAGGATTAATCTCAAAAATATACAAGCAACTCCTGAAGCTCAATTCCAGAAAAATAAATGACCCAATCAAAAAAATAGGCCAAAGATCTAAACAGACATTTCTCCAAAGAAGACATACAGATGGCTAACAAACACATGAAAAGATGCTCAACATCACTCATTATCAGAGAAATGCAAATCAAAACCTCAATGAGGTTCCATTACACGCCAGTCAGAATGACTGCTATCCAAAAGTCTACAAGCAATAAATGCTGGAGAGGGTGTGGAGAAAAGGGAACCCTCTTACACTGTTGGTGGGAGTGCAAACTTGTACAGCCACTATGGAGAACAGTGTGGAGATTAATTTAAAAACCTGGAAATAGAACAGCTATATGATCCAGCAATCCCACTCCTGGGCATACACACTGAGGAAACCAGATCTGAAAGAGACACGTGTACCCCAATGTTCATCACAACACTGTTTATCATAGCCAGGACATGGAAGCAACCTAGATGCCCATCAGCAGACGAATGGATAAGGAAGCTGTGGTACATATACACTATGGAATATTACTCAGCCATTAAAAAGAATTCATTTGAATCAGTTTTAATAAGATGAAATGAGATGGATGAAACTGGAGCCCATTATACAGAGTGAAGTAAGCCAGAAAGATAAAGACCAATACAGTATACTAACACATATATATGGAATTTAAAAAGATGGTAACAATAACTCTATATGCAAAACAGAAAAGGTGACACAGATGTACAGAACAAACTTTTAGACTCTGTGGGAGAATGCGAGGGTGGAGTGTTCTGAGAGAACAGCACTGAAACAAGTACACTATCAAGGGTGAAACAGATCACCAGCCCAGGTTGGATGCATGAGACAGGTGCTCAGGGCTGGTGCACTGGGAAGACCCAGAGGGATGGGATGGAGAGGGAGGCAGGAGGGGGAATCGGGATGGGAAACACATGTAAATCCATGGCTGATTCACGTCAATGTATGGCAAAAACAACTACAATATTGTAAAGTAATTGGCCTCCAACTAATAAAAATAAAGGAAAAAAAAATGGTGACAGGAAAACTGGATATATACATGCAGAAGAATAAAGTTAGATCTTTATCTCACATAATATACAAAAATGTATTGAAGGCATAAATATAAAACCCGTAACCATAAAGCTTTCGAAGAAAACATAGGAAGGCCAAATAATGGATTTTGCAATGATTTATTGGATATGACAGCAAACACTCAGGCAACAAAAGTAAAACCATTCAAGCAGAATTATATATAACTAAAAAGCTATTAGGCTTCAACAGTGTGTGAACTGAGAACTTCCAGATGTACAATCTGGATTTAGAAAAGTCAGAAGAACCAGAGATCAAATTGCCAACATCCATTGGATCATTGAAAAAGCAAGAGAATTCTAGGAAGGCATCTACTTCTGTTTCATTGACTACACTAAAGTCTTCAACTGTGTGGATCACAACAAACTATGGAAAATCTTAAAAAGATGGGAATACCAAACCACCTTTCCTGCCTCCTGAGAAATCTGTATGCAGGTCAAGAAGCAACAGTTAGAATCAAACATGGAACAATGGTTCCAAATTGGGAAAGGAGTACATCAAAGCTGTGTATTGTCACTCTGCTGATTTAACTTATATGCAGAGTACATCATGTGAAATGCCAGGCTGAGTGAAGCACAAGCTGGAATCAAGATTGCCAGGAGAAATATCAATAACCTCAGACACACAGATGATACCACCCGTATGGCAGAAAGTGAAAAGGAACTAAAGAGCCTGTTAATGAAGGTGAAAGAGGAGAGTGAAAAAGCTGGCTTAAAATTCTACATTCAGAAAACTAAGAGCATGGCATCCAGTCCCATCTATTTCCCCCCATGGTAAATAGATGGGGGAACAATGGAAATAGTGACAGACTATTTTCTTGGGCTCCAAAATCACTGTGGATGGTGACTACAGCCATGAAATTCAAAGACACTCCTTCGAAGAAAACCTATGACAAACTTAGTTCAGTTGAGTCACTAAGTCATGTCAGACTCTTTGTGACCCCATGAATCGCAGCACGCCAATCCTCCCTGTCCATCACCAACTCCCGGAGTTTTCTCAAACCCATGTCCATTGAGTAGGTGATGCCATCCAACCATCCCATCCTCTGTCGTCCCCTTCTCCTCCCACTTTCAATCTTTCCCAGCATTAGGGTCTTTTCAAATGAGTCAGCTCTTCGCATCAGGTGGCCAAAGTATTGGAGTTTCAGCTTCAACATCAGTCCTTCAAATGAACACCCAGGACTGATCTCCTTTAGAATGGACTGGTTGGATCTCCTTGCAGCCCAAGAGACTCTCAAGAGTCTTCTCCAACACCACAGTTCAAAAGCATCAATTCTTCAGTACCCAGCTTTCTTTATAGTCCAACTCTCATATCCATACATGACCACTGGAAAAACCATAGCCTTGACTAGATGGACCTTTGGTTGGCAAAGTAATGTCTCTGCTTTTTAATATACTGTCTAGGTTGGTCATAACTTTCCTTCCAAGGAGTAAGTGTCTTTTAATTTCATGACTGCAATCACCATCTGCAATGATTTTGGAGCCCCAAAAAATAAAGTTAGCCACTGTTTCCACTGTTTCTCCATCTATTTGCCATGAAGTTATGGGACCGGATGCCATGATCTTAGTTTTCTGAATGTTGAGCTTTAAGCCAACTTTTTCACTCTCCTCTTTCACTTTCATCAAGAGGCTCTTTAGTTCTTCTTCACTTTCTGCCATAAGGGTGGTGTCATCTGCATATCTGAGGTTATTGATATTTCTCCTGGCAATCTTGATTCCAGCTTGTGCTTCCTCCAGCCCAGTATTTCTCATGATGTACTCTGCATATAAGTTAAATAAGTAGGGTGACAATATACAGCCTTGGTATACTCCTTTTCCTGATTGGAACCAGTCTGTTGTTCCATATCCAGTTCTAACTGTTGCTTCCTGACCTGCATACAGGTTTCTCAAAAGGCAGGTCAGGTGGTCTGGTATTCCCATCTCTTTCAGAATTTTCCACAGTTTATTGTGATCCACACACTCAAAGGCTTTGGCACAGTCAATAAAGCAGAAATAGTTGGGTTGTGTTTTTTTTTTTTTTTTTTTTTGCTTTTTCGATGACAAACCTAGACAGCGTATTATAAAGCAGAGACATTACTTTGCCATCAAAGGTCCATAATGTCAGAGCTATGGTTTTTCCAGTAGTCATGTGAGAGTTGGACCATAAAGAAGGCTGAGTGCCAAAGAATTGATGCTTTCATACTGTGGTGCTGGAGAAGACTCTTGAGAGTCCTTTGGACTGCAAGGAGATCAAACCAGTTAATCTTACAGGAAATCAACCTTGAATATTCATTGGAAGGACTGATGCTGAAGCTGAAGCTCCAGTATTTTGGCCACCTGATGCCAAGAGCTGACCCATTTGAAAAGACCCTGATGCTGGGTAAGATTGAAGGCAGGAGAAGGGTACAACATGATGAGATGGTTGGATGGCATCACCACCTCAATGGATATGAGTTTGAATGAACTCCAGGGAATGGTGAAGGACAGGGAAGCCTGACCTGCTGCACTCCATGGGGTCGCAATGTGTCACGACAGAGCAACTAAACAACAAAAGAGCTATTGCCCAGCAAAAGAAATAGTTTTAAAAATGAGAAGGCAAGCTATGAGAAAGAAGAAGTGTATGCAAAAGATGTATCTGATAAAAGGTTAATATCCAAAATATAGAAGGGACCATTAAAAATTGGGCAAAGAACCTGAATAGATGTTTCTCAAAAGAAGACAAATGTCTTCCTTTATACAAACAAGTGTATGAGAAGGTGTTCAGTATCACTAATCATTAGGGAAATGCAAAGGGGAAAAAAATGAGTGATCACTTAACACCTGTTAGAATGGTTATTACCAAAAAAAAAAAAAAAAAAGAAAGAAAGAAAGAAAATAAGGAATAGCAAAGATGAAGGTATTGGTGAGGATGTTAAGAAATGGAATGCCTTATACACTGTTGCTGGCTATGTAAATTGTTGCAACCACTATGGAAAACCAATGGAGGTACTTCAAAAAGCTAAACACAGAAATACCTTAGGGCTTCCCGGTGGCTCAGTGGTAAAGGATCCGCCTGCCAGTGCAGGAGAAACAGGTTTTATCTCTGGGTCAGGAAAATCCCCTGGGGAAAGAAATGCCACTCATTCCAGTATTCTTGCCTGGGAAATTCCATGAACAGAGGAGCCTAGCAGGCTACCATCCATGGGGTCACAAAAGAGTCAGACATGTCTCAGCAACTAAATAACAATGACAAGAAATACCTAATGATCCAATAATCCCACTTCTTGATATATATCCAAAAGTGTTGAACTCAGAATCTCAAAGTGATATCTGTACTCCTATATTCATCAACATTATTCACAATAATCAGCATATGGACCCAACCTAGATGTCCATCAATAGATGAATGGGCGAAGAAAATGTGGTATATAAATAAAATGAAATATTAACCTTTAAAAAGTGACAAATCCTGCCATTTGGAAAAACCTGGATATATATAGAAGACAATATGCTGAATGAAATAATCTGGACACAGAAAGACAAGTACTATATTATTTCTACTTTTATAAGAAATTTAAAATAATCAAATTCAGAACCAAAGCATAGAATACTGGTTACCAGGGACTGAAAAGAAGGGAAAGTAAAGAAGTGTTGGTTGGTCAAAAGGCACAGAATTTCAGTTACACAAAATGAGTAGCTTTTGGAGATGTACTACACAACTTAAGATGACCTAAGTTAATAGTACATGTAAATATATAGTTATAAATACAAATATATATATATATATATATACTTGAAATAAAGTTAATTTACAATATTGTGTTCATTTTAGGTATACAACAAAGTGATTCAGCTATAGATCTATTTTCTGTTTATTTTCCATTATGGATTATTTCAAAATATTGAATATAGTACTCTGTGGTATACCGTAAATCTTTGTTGCTTCTATGTAGTGTAGATTGTTGATCCCATATTCCCAATTTATCCTTCTGCCTTCTCCTTTGGTAAATATGTTTGTTTTCTCTGTGAGTCTTTCTTTGTTTTGTAAATAAGTTTTTTAGTACTATTTTTTAGAGTCCACATATAAGTGATATTATATAATATTTTCTTCATCTGACTTTCTTCACTAAGTATAATATTCTCTAGGCCCACCCATTTTGCTACAAATGGCAATATTTCATTAATTTTTATGGCTGAGTAATATATATCACATTTTCTTAAGCCAGTCGTCTATTGATGTGCACTTGGGTTGTTCCCATTGCTTTGCTATTATAAATAGTGGGGCTATGAACATTGGAGTGCATGTTTCTTTGGAAACTAGAGTTTTTGTCTTTTCTGGATATACATCCAGAAGCAGGGCTGCTGGATAATATGTAGCTGCATACTTAGTTTTTTAATGAACCTCCATACTGTTCTTCATGTGGCCATATCAACTTACATTCCCACCAACAGAGTAGGAGGGTTCCCTTTTCTTCACACCATATCTAACAGATATTATTTGTAGATTTTTGATGATGGCCATTTTGACACATGTGAGGTGATAACTCGTTGTAGTTTTGATTTACATTTCCCTAATAATTCTCAATTGTGAGCATCTTTTCAAGTACTTGTTGCCCATCTATCTTTTATGGAAAAATAATTACTTAGGTCTTCTGTTTTGTTGATATCTAGCTATATGAGCTATTTGTATATTTTGGGTTGCAATATTTGCAAATATTTCTGCCATTCCATAGGTCGGTCTTTTAGTTGATGTACAAAAGCTTTTAAATTTGTTGTAGTTCCATTTATTTTTACTTTTTTTTCCTTGAGAGACAGATCAAGTAAATATTGCTAGAATATATTTATGTTCTAAAATTGTATGCCTATATTCTCTCCTAGGAATTTTATAGTATCATGTCTTATACTTAGGCTTAAGTCATTTTGAGTTTATTTTTGTATGTGCTGGGAAAGAGTGTTCTAATCTCATTGTTTTATATGTAGCTATCCAGCTTTCCCAACACTTGTTGACGAGACTGTCTTTTCTCTGTTATACATTCTTGCCTCTCTTCCAGTAAACTGATTGACCACAGGTGTGCTGGTTTATTTCTGGACTCTCCATTCTGTTTCATTGATCTATATATCTCTCTTTGTGCCCGATATCACACAGTTTTGATTACTAGAGTTGTGTACTATAGTCTGAAATCCAGAAGGGTTATACCTCCAGCTATAGACTTTCTTCAGGATTGCTTTGGCAATTCTGGGTCTTTCGTTGTTCCAAATAAGTTTTAGGATTATCTCTTCTATTTCTGTGAAAAATGTTATGAGTATTTTGATAGAGCTCACATTAAATCTGTAGATTGCTTTGGATATTATGGTCATTTCATCAATATTAATTCTTCTCATCCAAGAGCATACGAGATACCTTTTTATTTCTTCAAATGGTTTTCATTTTCTTTATCAATGTTTCAGGCTCTTGAGTGTAATTACTTCACCACCTTGGTTAAGTTTATCCCTAAGTACTTTTTTGGACAAGATTTTAAATGGGATTGTTTTGTTTCTTCTTCTTTCTGTCATTTCATTGTTAGTGTAAAGATGCAAAACAATTCTGTATCTTGAGATTTCTGTATCAAGATTTTTTTTCTTGTTTCCTTCTACCTTACTGCATTCATTTATTCTGATAATAGTTGTGTGGGGACTTTAGGGTTCTCTCTATGGAGTATTATGTCATTGGCAGATAGTGACAATCTTACGTCTTTCCTTCCAAATTGTATATATTTTATTCCTTTTCCTTGTCTAATTGCTGTGACCAGAATTTCCAATGCTATATTGAATAGAAGTGGTGAGATGGGCATCCTTGTCTTGTTCCTGAATTTAGCAGAAAGGTTTTCAGCTTTTCACCTTTAAGTGTTATGTTGGCTGTGGGTTTGTCATAAATAGCTTTTATTGTGTTGAAATATGTTACCTCTATACCCACTTTGGTGAGTTTTTATCATAAACAGATAATAAATTTTGTTAAATGCTTTTTCTGTATCAATTGAGGTTATCATATTTTTTTTGTCTTTCCTTTTGTTAATATATTGTATCACATCGATTGATTTGTGTGTGTTGAACCACACTTTTGACCCAGGAATGAATCCAATTTGATCATGGTGTATGATCCTTTTTTATGTATAGTTGGATTTAGCTTGCTAACATTTTGTGAGGATTTCTATATCCATAATCATCAAAGATATTAACTTGTAATTTTTTCTTTCTTTCTTTCTTTGTGTGGTGTCTTTGAGTTTGGTATCAAGTTGCTGGTGGCTTTATAGAATGAATTTGGGAGTGTTCCTTTCTCTTCAATTTTTTGGAGTAGTTTGAGGAGGATAGGTGTAAATTCTTTGTATATTTGGTAGAATTCCCTGGAGAAGTTGTCCAATCCTTGAATTTTGTTCACATGGAGTTTTTATTATTAATATTACAAATTCTATTTCACTTCTAGTGATTGGCCCATTCAAATTACCTAATTTTTCTTTACTCAATTTTGGCAGGCCCTATATTTCTAGAACCTTGTCTGTTTCTTCTAGGTGGATCAATTTGTTGGCATATAACTGTTAATAGTATTCTCTTATGATTTTTTTTCCCTGAGGTTGTTACTTCTCCTCTTTCATTTCTTATTTTGTTTATTTGGGTCCTTTCTCTCTCTCTTCTTGATGAATCTTGCTAAAGGTTTGTTGGCTTTACCTTTTTAAAAATCAGCTCTTAGTTTCATTGATCATTTTTATTATTTTTAATATTAATATATATTTTATTTATCTCCTCACTGATTGTTATTATTTTCTTCCTTCTGCTGATTTTAGGCTCTGTTAGTTCTTTTTCCAATTATTTTAGGTGGTAGGTTAGATTTTTCTATTTGAGTTTCTTTTTGTTTGTTTGTTTCTGGAGGAAGGCATATATTGCTATGAACTTCCCTCTTAGAACTGCTTTTCTGCTTTCCATACATTTTATAAGGCTATGTTTTCACTGTCATTTGTCTTGAGGTATTTTCTGATTTCCTCTTTGAGTTCATAATTGAATGATTGGATTTTTTGGTAATATTTTGTTTAGGTTCCACATGTTTGTTCTTTTCCCATTTTTCTTTTTGCAATTGATTTCTAATTTCATATGACTGTGGTTGGAAAAGATGCTTGCTTTAATTTCTATCCAACTGAATTTGTTGAGACTTATTTTGTGACATCAAATGTGGTTCACCTTAGAGAACTTTTCCTGTGTGCTTAAAAAAAATATGTATTTGGAGGTAGTGTCCTGTAGAAATCAATTAAGTCCAAATGGCCTGTTGTGTCATTTTGGATCTCTATTGCATTATTGATTTTATTTCTGGAACATCTGTCCATTGGTGTCAGTAGATTCTTAAAGTCTCCTACTCTTACTGTATTATTTTCCATTTCTCCCATTATTTCTATTATTATTTGTTCATATATTTGGGGACTCCTCTATTGGGTGCATATGTTAAAGAGTTTAATATATCCTTCTTCCCTTTATCATTATGTAATGTCCATTGTTTTCTTCATGAACTTTGTTCTAAAGTCTATTTGAGAGACCTACACAAGATGGCAGAAGAGTCAAATGGGTATATCACCTTCCTTCCCACAAATACATCAAAAATACATCTGCATATGACCAACCCCTATAGAACACCTGAACACCTAGACTTCCAAAAAGCAAGCTAAACTCCACAGAATGATGTAGGGCAAAAGATATAAAAAAAGTAAAGAGACAAAGGATTTGGGACAGGGACCTGTGTCTCGGGAAGGGAGCTATGAAGGAGAAACACTTTCTGCACACTCGGAAACTCCCTCAAAGGTAGGGACAGGTGGAGATTTGGAATCCCAGAGGGGAACAAGCAACAGGTGCTTGGAAAACAAAGTAGAGAGTTCACCATAGAGATCGTTGCCAACCAAAACTTCCTAGCCAAAACGCTGTTTGCACATCTACCTTGGCAAGTAGGGGTTGGATGCTGAGGCTCAGGCTTTGGGGCCTGGATCCCAGGGAGAGGATTCTGGTTGCTTTCCATGAATATACTCTGAGGAGGCCAGTATGACACAGCTGAGGGAGTTCAAGAGAAAGCCTGGTCCTGCCAGAGAGACAAGGAATCATTGCTGCAGTAACCTTTTAACTTCACACATTTGCAAACTTCAGGGCCCCATCTTCATTAATGACATAGGAGGGAAAATACCCTGACTTTGGGAAATAGTGAAGGCTGAAGAAGTTGGTGACAGAGCTTGAGATGGTTGAATGGCATTTCTGTTTCACTGGACATGAATTTAGGCAAACTCCGGGAGATGGTGAGGGATAGAGAAGCCTGGCAAGCTGCGTGCAGTCCACAGGGCTGCAAAGAGTCAGACAGGATTTGGCAACTAAAGAACCACAAATCATGATAAAAACTCTCTAGAAAGTAGACATAGAAGGAACCTATGTCAACTTAACAAAGGCCATATATGACAAATCCACAGCAAACATTATTCTCAATGGTGAAAAACTGAAAGCATTTCCTCTAAGATCAGGAACAAAACAAGGGTACCTGCCAGGAGCCAACACACGAGACCCTACCCCTAACAAGGCCATAAGGGAGAAAACTTGATGGGCAAGGTGGATCAGGTTTTCAGGGGTTTCAAAAAGGCCAGCTCACGAGATCCCACCCATGACAAGGTCATGAGGAGAAAGCCTGGCAGGCAAGGCAGATCAGGTTTTCAGGGATTTCGAAAAGCTGCCCCCGGAGCTCACCTTAAAGATGCTATCTGTCTTTCTGATGCCTGCCTCAATGGACTATTCCCTAATTTCTCTGACACAGACAGGAAGGCCTTCCCCGATCTCTTCCCAAATAAGAATCAATTTAGAACTTTAATCAATAAGTTTCCCAGGTGGTGGTATTTTATGAGATTATTCAGGGTGAAAGGAGTGT
The DNA here is from genome assembly GCA_020226075.1 of Hydropotes inermis. NCBI lineage: Eukaryota > Metazoa > Chordata > Mammalia > Artiodactyla > Cervidae > Hydropotes > Hydropotes inermis. The sequence goes on from CM035289.1 coordinate 56,981,298, forward strand.
TTTAATTTAAACTCCTTTGCTGGTAGTTTGTTAGCCAAATGCATTTATGCGCTTGGTACTAATATGCATGATTGCTTATAATATCCTAATCATAAAATAGCATAAAGAACCTGATTATATAAAAGCCCTGATAGATATAGAGCCCTTTTAAGGGGTAAAGGAGTCCTATTAGAAAACATAAGAAGAATTATTCTATAGGTGGTTATTGGGTTGTGATTTGCTTGCTGTGTTTATGCTTCCTGTATTTTTGCCTTTAATGTGCTAAGGTTGTGTTATAAAAACCATTGTTAATATAGTTAAAGATCTAGAGAAATAAGAACTTAGCCCTAGTGTGGTAACAATGAGATGGTTGTTAATTGTCAGCCAGGAGTGCTAGGCAGAAGCTGCCTCACCAAAGTCGCAGAGTCAGTATGGGGTAAACTTCTTAGATAAATGCAACTAACAACTTTTGCAGAAGGATTAATTTTTGTATTAACAAGAATATACTTCTGCTCTGTACTATTGCCCTATGAGACTGCTACCTTTCAGTTAAGGTCACCATAGAAACAGAAAATACGTTTACATTCACCTGACCTGCAAAAATGTTAATAGGCCCCAAGGCCAGAAGATAATGTACAAGACCCTCATAAACAAAGAAGTATGCAGAAAACACCCTGATTTCATGAAGGACAAGCTGATGTAATGTTAAACTATCTTCCCCTTAGAAATGTACTAACTTAGGGTATAAAAGCTATGGTAAAAAATAAAGCATTGCCAGACTCTGCACCCCCCGTCTGGTCACTCTCTCTCTCTCTCTCTCTCTCTCTCTCTCTCTCTCTCTCTCTCTCTCTC
>CM035289.1:56982138-57004201 GCA_020226075.1 Hydropotes inermis
TCTCTCAGACTTGGCCCTATCAAGGCTAGTCTCATGTGTCTTCTCTCTCTCTCGCTGACGCTGTTCATCCTGAGGGTACCCCCTGGATCCTGCCGAGGCTGGACCCCGGCAGGTACCTATTCTTGCCACTATAATTCAACATTGTTTTGGAAGTCCTAGCCATGGCAATCAGAGAAGGAAAGAGATAAAAGGAAAGCAGATTGGAAAATAAGTAAACTCTTACTGTATGCAGATGACATGACACTATACATGGAAAACCCTAAAGATAACACTAGAAAATTACTAGAGCTCAGCAAAGAATATCATAAAGTCACAGGATATAAAATTAATGCACAGAATTCCCATGTATCTGTACACAGTAACAATGAAAAATAAGAGAAGGAAACAATCCCTTCTAACACTGCAACAAAAAGTATAAAATACCTAGGAATAAATGTACCTAAGGAGGCAAAAGTCTTCCCAGGTGGCACTGGTTGTAAAGAACCTGCCTGCCAGTGCAGGAGACTTAAGAGATGTAAGCTCAATCCCTGGGTCAGGAAGATCTCCTGGAGCAGGGCACGGCAACCCATTCCAGTATTCTTGCCTAGAAAATCCGAGAACCCCATGGACTGTGGAGCCTGGTGGGCTATTGTCCATGAGGTCACAGAGTCGGGCACAACTGATGTGACTTAGCACACTCAAGTTAAAGTGCTGAAGGAGTGGATTTTGATCATCAAAAAATGTAGACTATCATATTCGGTTTGACCCTAATGCTATAAAGAATTTTAAAACTCTGGGAAATTTTAAAAATATTAAATTTCTCCAATGAGTTCATAAGAAGTTAAGCATTCTTTGGTTAGAAACAAAGTGAACCTAGAGAGTAATGTCAACCTCCTTCTCCTTGGAGATCTTTGCCTTACAAACTGAAAGGTTAGGAGTCTGAGAAACAGAAAGCAAATCTCAGGACCCACCCAAGGCAAGGACTGTAAAAGAACAGCCTCCATCCCTAAAGCTGGTACCACAAAGGGCCATATACACAGGACCAAGAGTGAAATAACAGTAAACTGGTGTCCATTTCAGAGGAGAGTTGTTTCCAATTTGGCTTCGGAGGGTAACCTCTGAAAATATCAAAGTGAGAGGTGGTCCTCACATGAGTTTACAGCCTGAATTCATACTATCCAGGAAATCTGAAAATTGAGAAGTAAATTTGGAGTAAATTCTCTACTGGGAGTCCTTCCAGGAGCCTGTAAGACACAAGCACAAATCCCCTCTGGAAAAATATACATTTTATTCCAGGCCTCAAAAAATTTCTGAAATAAAATTCCAAGAAAAATGAGCATCTGATAGTCAAAAATAGCACAAAGAGAAACAAGGCTCCATGAGTGAGAAAAAACTCAAATCTTCAAGAATTTTAACTAAATGGAATTATTATCCATAGATTTTAGAGTAACTATGTTTAATACTTTGAAAGAAATTAAAGATAATCTTAACTATATTTATCAAAACAGGTGAATGAGATTTGAAAAATAATCAAAACAAATAAATTATAATTAAAATCGCAAGTGTAATGGGTGGGTTTAACTGCAAATTAGACATACTGAAAAGAAATTGGTGAATTGAAACACAGAAGTTAAAAAATTATCTAGAATGGAACAAAAAGTCAAAGAGAAAATGTGAATAAGGGTTAAGAAACACAGAAGATGAAGAAAGTTTAATGTATATGTAATTATTGATCCAGCTGGGAAGGAAGGGAATGTGGAGAAGAAGCAATATCTGAAATATCTGCAGCAATATCTGAAAAAAATGACTAAGAAGTGATGAAAGGGAACAACTCACAGATCCAACAATCTAAACAAATCTCAAGCCAAAAAAAAACAAAAAGAAATCCATACCTGGTTATATAAGAATGAAATGCATAACATGAAGAATATACTCTAGGGAAAAGGAAAATTGGCAGATAGAAGATCTGGGCAGCAAGAGGTAATAAAGAGCACAAGAAGCAGTAACTTTGTGGATAAATTTAAACTAACATTGGCCTTAAAAACAGTAAGAATGTATTTGGGGTTAAATAAAACAATTTTAAAGGCAAGATTAGTAGACAAAGTAAGGTCCCCCACAGATGCCCGTATTGTAATCCCTATAACTTGTGAATATGTTATGTTACATAGCAAAGGGAAATGGAACTAATCAGATGATTTTAACAAGGGAAGAGTATATGGATGACTGGAGGAAGAGCAATGTCCACTACCAAGGGTCTTCAAATGTAGAAAAAGGAGGCAGAAGAAAATGTCAGAGTGGTGGTCTACAAGGACTTGATCTACTGTTGCTGGATTTGAGTAATGAGGAAGGGATCTGAGCCAAAATATACAGGCCGTCTTTAGAAGCTGGAAAGGCAAGGAAACAGAGTCCCTTCTAGGGCCTCTACCAAGGAGCGGAGACTTGCCAACAGCTTGATTTTAGCCCAGTGAGATCTGAATTGAACTTCTACAGAACTGGAGGATAATACATTGTATTGTTTCAAGTCACTAACCTTATAATGATTTGTTACAGCAGCAGTAGAAACTTAACACAGAGAGTTAACATGTCAACAATAGTATAACAGCAGATGCAAGAAAAGTACTTCTAAGACCTTTTAACTTATTGAGGGTGTAAGTAGTATGAAACTTACATGCCACTTCTGGACATTTCTGACTCCCAATGTTGGCAACTTGAAATCAGCCATGACAGGAGTACTTAAATCACAGAAATAAGTACATGCTACAAACCAGGCTTTTATTTACTAATATTATTTTTAATTTATTTATTGCTTTTTGTTAAAGAGAAAAAGCATATTGTAATTCTTGGAGTATAGAAGCAATATAGTCCTAACCATAACTTCCAGACTGATACTGAATTTATTTAAAATGTTGTTGTTTCTCAATTGCTAAGACAGTGCTGGCTCTTTGTGACCCAACGGGCTGAAGCACATCAGGCTCCTCTGTCCACTATCTCCTATAGTTCACTCAGATTAATGTCCACTGAGCTGGTGGTGCTATCTGTCTCATCCTCTGCTGTCCCCTTCTCCTTTTACCTTCAATCTTTGCCAGCATCAGGATCTTTTTCAATGAGTCAGCTCTTTGCATTAGATGGCAGAATTACTGGAGCTCTAGCTTCAGCATCAGTCCTTCCAATGAATATTCAGGGATGATTTCCTTTAGAATTGACTGGCTTGAATTTCCCTGCAGTCCGGGGGATTCTCAAGTCTTCTCCAGCACCACAATTCAAAAGCATCAATTCTCTGGTGCTCACCCTTCCTTACAGTCCAATTCTCACATCTGTACATGACTACTGAAAAAGCCATAGCTTTGACTACAAGGAACTTTGTCAGCAAAGTGATGTCTTTATTTTTAATATGCTGTCTAGGTTTTTCATAGCTTTTCTTTCAAGGAACAAGTGTCCTTTAATTTCATGGCTGCAGTCACTGTCCTCAGTGATTTTGGAGCCTAAGAAAATACATATAAAACAGGTGAGACAATAAAAAGTACAAAGATGACAGTTATAAATTGGAACATTAGTGATTACAATCATAAAAGGCAAAACTTGTCAGACTAATTTTTTAGAAGTGTACTATGTATTATTAAAAAGACACTTCTGGAGTACAAGAATGCTGAGAATTTGAAAGCAAATGGTTAAAAAAGACATTTAGGGTAATTCTAACCATAAAAATGTTGCTAAAGTTACATTGCTGCTGCTGCTGCTGCTGCTAAGTTACTTCAGTTGTGTCCGACTCTGTGCGACCCCATAGACGGCAGCCCACCAGGCTCCCCCGTCCCTGGGATTCTCCAGGCAAGAACATTGGAGTGGGCTGCCATTGCCTTCTCCAATGCACAAAAGTGAAAAGGGAAAGTGAAGCCGCTCAGTCAAGTCCGACTCGTAGCGACCCTGTGGACTGCAGCCCACCAGGCTCCTCCGTCCGTGGGATTTTCCAGGCAAGAGTACTGGAGTGCGGTGCCATTGCCTTCTCCAAAGTTACATTAATACTAGGTAAAATAGATTTCAAGGCAAAAATCACTAGAAGTGAAAAATAGGGAAACTTCATAAAGTGTTATTTCACATATAGATACAATTTTAAATTTGCACGTGCCTAGTTATATAACATTAACTATAGAAAGTAAACATTGATACAATTATGAAGAGAAATAGATTAATCTACCATCATAGTGGAAGATTTTTAACACATTCAGCACTTGAGAAACACACCAAAAAAATAAGCACATAATATATTTTCATAACTTGACATAAGGCATATTTTCAGTCTGCAGAAAGTCTGCAATGATTGTGTAATATTCTCCTGTCTTCCTCACTCAGCATCTCATAATGTTAATATCTGTAAAGCCATAATACAATTGTCAAAATTGGGAAATTAACATTTGTCACAATACCACTAACTAAACTACAGACTTTGCTCAGATTTTACCAGTTTTCCCACTGGTAAAATTCTTTATTTCTTCCAAAATTCAATCCAAGATTCCACTTTGCTTTTGGTTGTAATGTTTCCTTATTTTTTCCTACTCTGTGACAGTTCCTCAGTCTTTCCTTGACTTTCATCACCTTGACACTTTTGAAAATTACAGGTCCAGTATTTCAAAGAATGTCCTTCAATTTGGATTTGCCTGATGTTATCTTATAAGTAGACTGAGGTTATAAGTTTTGGAAAATACCACAGAAATATTACTCAAATTTTTCCAGCTGTGACAACGGGAGCTCTTTCAGGCTGACTACTGTGTCTTTCTACACGCTCCCATTTTCTCTCTTTTTTCCCCTAGCACTTCCTTTATGCCACAAAAGAAACTCCAGAATGATCTCACATTTTCCTTGTCCCAACCCTGAAATTAACCACTTTTCCAGGGGGCACTGGTCATTTTTAATGGAGAATGGTACTTAGAAACCAAGATCTGTGTACTAGGTAGTTAGTTCATCACCCTTGTTGTGTCACTCTTCTAGGTCCTCTCAGCTGGAATAAAAAGGAAATGTGTATATATTAAGTCATATGGACACACATCTATGTTTAAAAATCCGCTAATACCTATATGTATATATTGGCAGAAAACAAAATGTGTTGGCAAGGTTGTGGAGAAACTGGAAATTTTGTGTGTTTATAGTGGAATTATAAAATGGTGCAGTCATTGTGGACACATATGGTTGTCCTCAAAATATTAAACATAGACTTAACATTTAACCTTGCTATTTGCCTCTGGGTATATAACTAAAATAACTGAGAAGATGAACTCAAGCAATTATCTGTAATCAGTGTTCAAAGAAGCTTTGTTCACAACAGCCAAAAGGTGGAAACAACCAAAATGGCCATCAGTGGATGAATGGATAAACAAAATGTGGTATACATAGTCTTTAAAAAAGAACGAAATTCTGATACATGCTACAATGTAGCTATACCTTGAAGACATTATGCTAGGTGAAATAAGCCAAACAAAAATGTACAAATATTGTGTGCATACACTTAATATGAAGGAGTTTGAAGAGTTACAAACACAAAGAAACAAAGTTGAACAGAAATTATAAGGGGCTGGGGAGAGGGAGAATGGGGAAATATTGTTTAATAGGTGCAGAGTTCCAGTTTGGGATTATGAACAAGTTCTAGAAATTGATAATGGTGATGCTTGTACAATGATGTGAATGTACTTATTTTCACTGGACTAATACTTTAAGATTATCAAAATAATAACTTTGTGCTATATATTTTTACCACAATAAAAATTCATGTCAGTGTATGACAAAAACTACTACAATATTGTAAAGTAATTAGCCTCCAACTAATAAAAATGAATGGGGGAAAAAAGCTTAAATACAAAAAAATGCATATTAAAAAGGTCAAACTAATATCTCAGAATCTAATTCAGCGCAAGCAATAGCATAGCATTTTTCCCTCTGACAGTGAGAAACATGATGTTCATTATCATAATATTTGTCAGAATTCAGGCAACTTTTATTAAGTTTACTGTCTTAAGGATAGTTTGTGGCACCCCAAAACAATTACTATAGTAATATCAAAGATCACTGATCACAGATCACCATAACAAATGCAATTCATTTTCTAATGACTGCATAATAAGTAACCCATAGTAAAGATGTGCTCTAGTTTAGCCAAACATTCTATTGATTGGCATCAAGGTAGCTTTCAGTTGTTAATTGTGTTTATATTTATGTCCATAGAAAAATATTCATGGAAAATGCACGTTTGTTTGTGTTCATGTAAGCTTAATTTTCACAACATATATTATCTAAAATGAAATTTTAAAGAGTATGTGTATTTTTCATCTTAAATCGACCTCCAGGCTTTTCTTCCCAAAGACTGGAGCAATCCATACTCCCATCAGGATGATCTGAGTCCCTGCTCTGCAGTATGGTGACTATCTGCCGAATGGAAAAGAATATCCCTTTGTTGTTTTTCAATTTCATTTTCCATGATCATTAATGAGGCTAGGAATCATTTCAAACTGTCTTCAATCTTTGGATTTGCTCCATTATAAGTTGTTATTCATACTGCTCACCTGCTTTTTCCATTGAGCCTTTTCCTTATTAATTTTTCATTGAAATATAATTGCTTTACAATGCTGTGTTAATTTCTGATGTACAATGAAGTGAAATAGCTATATGTGTACATAAATCCCCTCCTCTTGAGCCTCCTTCCTACCCCTCCATCCCACCACTCTAGGTCACCACAGAGCATTGGGCTGAGCTCCCTGTGCTATACAGCAGCTCCCTACTAGCTGTCTATTTTATATATGATAGTGTATATATGTCAATGCTACTCTCTCAGTCGTCCCACCCTCTCCTTCCTTTCCTGTGTCCTCAAGTCTGTCCTCTACATTTGTGTCCCTATTCCTGTCCTGCAAATAAGTTTATCAGTACCATTTTTCTAGATTCCATGTATATGTGTTAATATATGGTCTCTTTTTTTCTTTCTTTTTTATGGCTTGCTTGACTCTGTATGACAGGCTCTTGTTACTGTTCTTCACTCGCTTAGTCATGTCCAACTCTTTGTGACCCCATGGACTGCAGCATGCCAGGCTTCCCTGTTCTTCACTATGTCCCAGAGTTTGCTCAAACTCATGTCCATTGAGTCAGTGATGCCATTCAACCATCTCATCCTCTTTTGTTCTCTTCTCCTTCTTCCTTCTATCTTTCCCAGAATCAGGATATTTTCCAATGAGTCGGCTCTTTGCATCAGGTGGCCTAAGTATTGGAGCTTCAGCCTCATCATCAGTCCTTCCAATGAATGTTCAGGATTGATTTCCTTTAGGATTGACTGGTTTGATCTCCTTACTGTCCCAGGGACTCTCAAGCATCTTCTGCACCACATTTCAAAAGCATCAATTCTTCAGCACTCAGCCACTACGTGGTCCAGTTCTCACATCTGTACATGATTACTGGAAAAACCAGTTTTGTCTATATGGACCTCTGTTGGCAAAGTGATGTCTCTGCTTTTTAATATGCTTTCTAGGTTTGTTATAGCTTTTCTTCCAAGGAGCAAGTATCTTTTAACTTCATGACTGCAGAAAGATATCAAGATACCGCACCTTCTGCTTCTGTAAATACTTTTGTAAATACTATTCAATTGGAAGTAAAATTACGTAGCTCTCTACTTGAGAGAAAATATAAGTGATGTAAGAGATGAAAATACAAGAAAAAAACATAGTGAAAATTTAAAATCCTGTTATCTAATGTAACATGATTAATGAACTTTTCCTCAAAAGAAGTAGATTAGGTGCAATAAGACATTTAAAATTATTTTCTTTTCATGTAGATTACTTGGTATTTGTGCATATCAATTAAAAATGTATAATATATATATATATAAATTTATCATAAGCAAGGTTAATTTCCTGTTTTCTTTACAACATAGTATTTCTTTATATTCTCAGAATTGGATTAGAAGTTTCAAGCCTCATTCAAAAACTTTTTATTTTTATTTTTTTTGTCTCAGTCTTTCTTTTCCTTTTATTTATTTATTTTTAATATAAACTTATTTATTTTAATTGGAGGCTAATTACTTTACAATATTGTGGTGGTTTTGCCATACATTGACATGGATCTGCCACAGGTGTACATATGTTCCCCATCCTGAACCCCCCTCCCACCTCCCTTCCCATCCCATCCCTCTGGGTCATCCCAGTGCACCAGCCCCCAGCATCCTATCTCATGCATTGAACCTGGACTGGCGATCCTTTTCACACGTGATAATATACATGTTTCAATGCCACTCTCCCAAATCATCCCACCCTCGCCCTCTCCCACAGAGTCCAAAAGACTGTTCTATATATCTGTGTCTCTTTTGCTGTCTCACATGCGGGGTTATCATTACCATATTTCTAAATTCCATATATATGCATTAGTATACTGTATTGGTGCTTTTCTTTATGGCTTACTTCACTCTGCATAATATGCTACAGTTTCATCCATCTCATTAGAACTGATTCAAATGAATTCTTTTTAATGGCTGAGTAATATTCCATGGTGTATATGTACCACAGCTTCCTTATCCATTCATCTGCTGATGGGCATCTAGGTTGCTTCCATGTCCTAGCTATTATAAACAGTGCTGGTACCTGTGTCTCTTTCAATTCTGGTTTCCTCAGTGTGTATGCCCAGAAGTGGGATTGCTGGGTCATATGGCAGTTCTATTTCCAGTTTTTTAAGGAATCTCCACACTGTTCTCCATAGTGGCTGTACTAGTTTGCATTCCCACCAACAGTGTAAGAGGGTTCCCTTTTCTCCACACCCTCTCCAGCATTTATTGCTTGTAGACTTTTGGATAGCAGCCATTCTGACTGGTGTGAAATGGTACCTCACTGAGGTTTTGATTTGCATTTCTCTGATAATGAGTGATGTTCAGCATCTTTTCATGTGTTTTTTAGCCATCTGTATGTCTTCTATGGAATTGAACTGCAGGAGTTGCTTGTATATTTTTGAGAGTAATTCTTTGTCAGTTGCTACCTTTGCTATTATTTTCTCCCATTTTGAAGGTTGTCTTTTCACCTTGTTTATAGTTTCCTTTGTTATGCAAAAGCTTTTAAGTTTCATTAGGTCTCATTTATTTATTTTTGCTCTTATTTCCAATATTTTGGGAAGTGGGTCATAGAGGATCCTGCTGTGATTTATGTCGGAGAGTATTTTGGCTATGTTTTCCTCTAGGAGTTTTATAGTTTCTGTTCTTACGTTTAGATCTTTAATCCATTTTGACTTTATTTTTGTGTATGGTGTTAGAAAGTGTTCTAGTTTCATTCTTTTACAAGTGGTTGACCAGTTTTCTCAGCACCACTTCTTAAAGAGATTGTCTTTTCTCCATGGTATATTCTTGCCTCCTTTGTCGAAGATAAGGTGTCCATAGGTTTACCTCTGGGCTTTCTATTTTGTTCCATTGATCTATATTTCTGTCTTTGTGCAAGTACCATACTGTCTTGATGACTGTGGTTTTGTAGTATAGTCTGAAGTCAGGCAGGTTGATTCCTCCAGGTCCATTCTTCTTTCTCAAGATTGCTTTGGCTATTCAAGGTTTTCTGTATTTCCATACAAATCATGAAATTATTTGTTCTAATTCTGTGAAAAATACCGTTGGTAACTTGATAGGGATTGCATTGAATCTATGGATTGCTTTGGGTAGTTATACTCATTTTCACAATACTGATTCTTCCAATCCATGAACACGGTATATTCCTCCATCTATTTGTGTCCTCTGTGATTTCTTTCATCAGTGTTTTTTAGTTTTCTATATATAGGTCTTTTGTTTCTTTAGGTAGATATATTCCTAAGTATTTTATTCTTTTCATTGCAATGGTGAATGGAATTGTTTCTTAATTTCCCTTTCTGTTTTCTCATTGTTAGTGTATAGTAGTACAAGGGATTTCTGTGTGTTAATTTTATATCCTGCAACTTTACTATATTCATTGATCAGTTCTAGTAATTTTCTGGTGGAGTCTTAAGGGTTTTCTATGTAGAGGATCATGTCATCTGCAGACAGCGAGAGTTTCACTTCTTCTTTTCCTATCTGGATTCCTTTTACTTCTTTTTCTGCCCTGATTGCTGTGGCCAAAACTTCCAAAACTATGTTGAATAGTAGTGGTGAGAGTGGGCACCCTTGTCTTGTTCCTGACTTTAGGGGAAATGCTTTCAGTTTTTCACCATTGAGGATAATGCTTGCTGTGGGTTTGTCATATATAACTTTTATTATGTTGAGGTATGTTCCTTCTATTCCTGCTTTCTGGAAGGTTTTTATCATAAATGGATGTTGAATTATGCAAAGGCTTTCTCTGCATCTATTGAATAATCACATGGTTTTTATCTTTCAATTTGTTAATGTGTTGTATTACATTGATTCATTTGCAGATATTGAAAAACCCTTACATCCTTGGGATAAAGCTCATTTGGTCATGATGTATGATCTTTTTGATATGTTGTTGGATTCTGTGTGCTAGAATTTTGTTAAGGATTTTTGCATCTATGTTCATCAGTGATATTGGCCTGTAGTTTTCCTTTTTTGTGACATCTTTTTCTGGGTTTGGTATTAGGGTGATGGTGGCCTCATAGAATGAGTTTGGAAGTTTGCCTTCCTCTGCAATTTTCTAGAAGAGTTTGAGTAGGATAGCTGTTAGTTCTTCTCTAAATTTTTGGTGGAATTCAGCTGTGAAGCCGTCTGGTCCTGGGCTTTTGTTTGCTGGAAGATTTCTGATTACACTTTCAATTTCTGTAATTGTGATGGGTCTATAAAGATTTTCTATTTCTTCCTGGCTCAGTTTTGGAAAGTTGTACTTTTCCAAGAATTTGTCCATTTTTTCCAAGTTGTCCATTTTATTGGCATATAGTTGCTGATAGTAGTCTCTTATCATCCTTTGTATTTCTGTGTTGTCTGTTGTGATCTCTCCATTTTGATTTCTAATCTTGTTGTTTTGATTCTTCTCCATTTGTTTCTTGATGAGTCTGGCTAATGGTTTGTCAATTTTATTTATCTTCTCAAAGAACCAGTTTTTAGCTTTGTTGGTTTTTGCTATGGTCTCTTTTATTTCTTTTGCGTTTATCTCTGCCCTAATTTTTAAGATTTATTTCCTCTACTAACCCTAGGGTTCTTTATTTCTTCCTTTTCTAGTTGCTTTAGGTGCAGAGTTAGGTTATTTATTTGACTTTTTTCTGGTTTCTTGAGGTAAACCTGTATTGCTATGAACCATCCCCTTAGGACTGCTTTTACAGTGTCCCATAGGTTTTGGGTTGTTGTGTTTTCATTTTCATTCATTTCTATGCATATTTTGATTTCTTTTTTATTTCTTCTGTGATTTGTTGGTTATTCAGCAGCGTGTTGTTCAGCCTCCATATGTTGGAATTTTTAATAGTTTTTCTCCTGTAGTTGACATCTAATCTTACTGCATTGTGGTCAGAAAAGATGCTTAGAATGATTTTAATTTTTTTTTTAATTTTCCAAGACCAGATTTATGGCCCAGGATGTGATCTATTCTGGAGAAGGTTCCATGTACACTTGAAAAAAAGGTGAAGTTGATTGTTTTGGGGTGAAATGTCCTATAGATATCAATTAACTGATATCAAATAACTGATCTATTGTATAATTTAAAGTTTGTGTTTCCTTGTTGATTTTCTGTTTAGTTGATCTATCCATAAGTGTGAGTGGGGTACTAAAGTCTCCCACTATTATTGTGTTATTATTCATTTCCCCTTTGATACTTGTTATCATTTGCCTTACATATTGTGGTACTCCTATGTTGGGTACATATATATTTATAATTGTTATATCTTCTTCTTGGGATTGACCCTTTGATCATTATGTAGTGTCCTTCTTTGTCTCTTTTCACAGCCTTTATTTTAAAGTCTATTTTATCTGATATGAGTATTGCAACTCTTGCTTTCTTTGGTCTCTATTTGCATAGAATATCTTTTTCCAGCCCTTCACTTTCAGTCTGTATGTGTCCCTTGTTTTGATGTGAGTCTCTTGTAGACAACATACATAGAGGTCTTGTTTTTGTATTCATTCAAGCCCGTCATTGTCTTTTGGTTGGGGCATTCAACCCATTTACATTTAAGGTGATTATTGATAAGTATGATCCCATTGCCATTTACTTTGTTGTTTTGGGTTTGAGTTTATACACCCTTTCTGTGTTTCCTGTCTAGAGAAGATCCTTTAGTATTTGTTGGAGAGTTGGTTTGGTGGTGCTGAATTCTCTCAGCTTTTGCTTGCCTGTAAAGCTTTTGATTCCTCCTTTATATTTGAATGAGATCCTTGCTGAGTACAGTAATCTGGGTTGTAGGTTTTTCTCTTTCATCACTTTAAATATGTCTGCCATTCCCTTCTGGACTGAAGAGTTTCTGCTGAAAGATCAGCTGTTATCCTTATGGGAATCCCCTTGTGTATTATTTGTTGTTTTCCCTTGCTGCTTTTAATATTTGTTCTTTGTGTTTGATCTTTGTTAATTTGATTAATATGTGTCTTGAGGTGTTCTGTCTTGGTTTTATCCTGTTTGGGACTCTCTGGGCTTCTTGGACTTGGGTGACTATTTCCTTCCCCATTTTATGGACGTTTTCAACTATTATCTCCTCAAGTATTTTCTCCTGGCCTTTCTTTTTGTCTTCTTCTTCTGAGACTCCTATGATTCGAATGTTGGGGTATTTAACATTGTTCCAGAGGCCTCTGAGTTTGTCCTCATTTCTTTTAATTCTTTCTTCTTTTTTTCTCTCTGCTTCATTTATTTCTACCATTTTATCTTCTACCTCACTCATCCTATCTTCTGCCTCCATTATTCTACTGTTGGTTCCCTCCAGAGTGTTTTTGATCTCATTTATTGTGTTATTCATTATATATTGACTCTTTTTTTAATTTCTTCTATGTCCTTGTTAAACATTTCTCGCATCTTCTTGAACCTTGTCTACAGGCTATTTATCTGTAACTCCATTTTGTGTTCAACATTTTGGTTCATTTTCACTATCATTATTCGGAATTCTTTATCAGGTAGAGTCCCTATCTCTTCCTCTTTTGTCTGGTTTGGTGGGCATTTATCCTGTTGCTTTACCTGCTGGGTATTTCTCTGCCCTTTCATCTTGTATATATCGCTGTGTTTGGGTGGCCTTTCCGTATTCTGGCAGTTTGTGGTTCCTCTTTACTGTGGAGGTTCCTCGCTGTGGGTGGGGTTGGACGGGTGGCCTTTCAAGGTTTCCTGGTTAGGGAAGCTGTTTTGGTGTTCTGGTGGGTGGAGCTGGATTCCTTCTCTCTGGAGTGCAGTGAAGTGCCCAGCAGTGAATTCTGAGATGTCTGGGTTTGGTGTGACCCTGGGCAGCCTGCATATTGGAGCTCAGGGCTGTGCTCCTGTGCTGCTGGAGAATCTGCGCGGTGTGTCCTGCTCTGGAGCTTGTTGGCCCTTGGGCGGTGCTTGGTTTCAGTGTAGGTATGGAGGCGTTTGATGAGCTCCTATCGATTAATCTTCCCTGGAGCCAGGAGTTCTCTGGTGTTCTCAGGATTTGGACTTAAGCCTCCTGCCTCTGGTTTTCAGTCTTATTCTTACAGTAGCCTCAAAACTTCTCCATCTACACAGCACTGATGATAAAACATCTAGGTTAGTGATGAAAAGTTTCTCCACAGTGAGGGACACCCAGAGAGATGCACAGAGTTACATGGAGAAGAGGAGAGGGAGGAGGGAGATAGAGGTGACCAGGAGGAGAAGAGGGGGAATCAAAAGGGGAGAGAGCAAGCTAGCCAGTAACCACTTCCCTATGTGCTCTCCACAGTCTGGACCCCTCAGAGATGTTCTTGGAGTAACACAGAGAAGAGAAGAGGGAGGAAGGAGACAGAGGTGGCCAGGAGGTTAAAAGGGGGAATCAAAAGTAGAGAGACAGATCCAGTCAGTAATCAGCTCCCTAAGTGTTCTCCACAGCCCAGAACACACAAAGAGAGTCACAGAGTTCGGTAGAGAAGAGAAGGGGGAGGGGGGAGATAGAGGCAACCCGATGGAGAAAAAGGAGAGTCAAAAAGGGGAGAGGGCAATCAAGCCAGTAATCACACTCCTAAGTAAAAATGAATACTGAAGATTGGGTTCTTAAAGGTACTAAATTGATAACAAATACCAAAAATCAAAGGTTAAAAATCTAGAGTAGAGGTTAGACTCTCAAAAATATAATATTAAAAAAACAAACAAAACAAAATCACTAAAATTATAAAAAATATATATGAAGTTTGCTTTAAAAATAGGATTTTTTTGCAGGGTAATAGTAAGTTATAAAAATGAAAATTAAAGGAGTAATAGAGGACTTAAATTTTTTAATTTTAAAAAATGATAATAGTAAAAATATATCTAGGACTTTCTCTGGTGTTGCTGGGGCCAGTTCATTTTCAGATATTTCCTTGATCCAGCTTGTACTTCTCAAGATCTACAGGCCCCTTCCTATGTAGTCGGTGCTAACTACAGGGCTTTAATCTGTTGCACCTTTAATCTGTTGTCACTTTAATCTGTTGTCACTTTAATCTGTTGCACCTGCTTTAATCTGTCTGCTTTAATCTGTTGCACCTTTAATCTGTTGTCACTTCCAAAGCGGTTCCCTCTGTTTATTTTAGCTTCTTCTGTTTGCTGGCCTGTTCCGTGTCTAATTTCCGTCCTGACACAAGGGGGCGGTGGTGGTCACTTTTCCAGGCTCACTTGTGCTGTGGGGAGGGAAGAACACGGCAAACCAATCCCACTGGCGAGTGTGGGGAGCGCTCGCAGTGTCTCGGCCACACTGGGTGTGCCCCGCTCCCGGCGTGTGTGCTTTCATGGTCCACACTGCTCAGGCTCCAGGTTGCTCAGCCAGGAACTGTCTGAGGCGGGCCCTGGGTTGCGTGCACTTCCCAGGTCTAAGTCGCTGAGGTTCAGGTTCTCGGGTACTCCACAAAGGTGCAGACTCCGTTGGGCCTGCGTTTTGTGCCCCTCCCAGGTCCGAGCAGCTCAGGTGACCAGAAAAATCTGTAAGATACTACGCTTTCTAGATTGTTAGCAGTAATATTAGCTGCCAGAGTAAAGTGGAACTATATCAGAGTTTTGACTGAATAAAATTAGAAATCTAACATTCTATTCATACTTAGTCAAACAAGTGGAATTAATATATTATTTTTAGTTGAGCAAAAACATAAGTTTTCTAAAATATATATTATACATACTATTTATACATATATATGTATATAAAAGCTTTCTACTATGCTTGATAAAGGCTTAAGAATGAAAAACAACAAAAAATAGATTGAGATATTGGAAAGTATAGATTAAATGAAATGGGAGCACTGAATATGGAATAAAAAAAGTGAAACAGACTAGAGAAAAGTAAAAGATCATCATATAGTCCAGTTGTTTTTAAACATGCCTGCCCATTAGAATTGTATCTGGAGCTTTGGAGGAAAAAATTATTACCTGGGCATTAATATTTTTCAAAAAAAATTCCAAGATAATTCTAATGTACACTTGGATTTTGAAAAGTAATACAGGTTTTTCTATAAATGGTTGTTTTAATGATATAGAATTCTATCATTTTCTGTTGACCAAATCAAGATACTATTAAAATGAATAATAGTTAATCTCGATAGTAAAAAAATGTTTATCATTTTTTTACTATCGATCATTTTTTTACAAATAGTAGCGAGGGAAAAGAAAGATAATTGTAATTTTGAGCCATAATGGAAAAATGGTTCACCTGACAATATAAAATAATTGCATACAATTTTAGAGGTTAAGTAGAGTGATATGGCAAGTGAAGGTGCATACATGCACATGTTTTCATTCACCCAGCTAGTCTATGTCTTTTGACTGGTGCATTTAATCCATTTACCACATTTTTTTTTTTGAATTATCGTTTTCTCAGGATATATGCCCAGTAATAGGATTGCTTGGTCATATGGTAGTTTTATGTTTAGTCTTTTAAGGAATCTCCATCCTGTTTCCACAGTGGCTGTATCAATTTACATTCCCACTAACAGTGTAAAAGGATTTCATTTTCTTCACACCCTCTCCAGCATGTATTATTTGTAGATTTTTTTACAATAGCTGGTATGAGGTAGTATCTTGTAGTATTGATTTGTATTTCTGTGGTAATTAGTGATGTTGAACATCTGTTCATGACTTTCTTGGCCATCTGTATGTCTTCTTTGAAGAGAGACCTATTTAAGCCCTGCATCCATTTTTTGTTTGGGTTGTTTGTTTTCTTGATATTGAGCCCCATGAGCTATTTGTATATTTTGGAGATTAAACTTTTGTATGTTATTCATTTGCAAATATTTTCTCCCATTCTGACAGTTATCTTTTCATCTTATTTTGGTTTCTTTTGCTGTGCAAAAGCTTTTAAGTTCAACTAGGGACCATTTGCTTATTTTTGTGTTTATTTTCTTTATTCTAGGAGGTAGGTCAAAAAAGATCTTGCTGTGGTTTATGTCAAAGAGTGTTTTTCCTATGTTTTCCTTTATGAGTTTTATAGTGAATGGTCTTGCATCTAGGTCTTTAATGCATTTTGAGTTTATTTTTGTGTATGATGCTATGTAGTATTCATTTCATTCTTTTATATGTAGTTGTCCAGATTTCTCAGCACCATTTATTGAAGATATTGTCTTCTTTATTGTATATTCTTGCCTCCTTTGCCATAGATTAGGTTATCACAGGTGCGTGAGTTTGTCTCTGGATTTTCTATTCTGTACCACTGGTCTGTATTTTTGTTTTTGTGCCAGTACCATGCTGTCTTGATTACCAAAGCTTTGTGGTATAGTTTGAAGTTGAGGAGCCTGATTTCTCCACCTCTGTTTTTCTTTCTAAAGATACTTTAGCTATTCAAAGTGTTTTGTACTTCCATACAAATTGTAAAATTATTTGTTCTAATTCTGTGAATAATGCCATTGGTAATTGATAGGAATTGCACTGAATCTGTAGATTGCTTTGGGTAGTATATTCATTTTCAGAATATTAATTCTTCAAATCCAAAACATGGTATATGTATCCATCTGTTTGATATCTTTGATTTCTTTCATCAGTGTGTTAAAGTTTTCAAAATACATCTCTTTTGCCTCCTTTGTTGTTATTTTTCTTCAGATGGTGACTGCAGTCATGAAATTAAAAGCTACTTGCTCCTTGGAAGGAAAGCCATGACAAACCTAGACAGTGTTTAAAAAGCAGAGATATCACCTTACCAACAGTGGTCCATATAGTTATAGCTATGGTTTTCCCAGTAGTCATCTACAGATGTGAGTTGAACCATAAAGAAGGCTAAACACCAAAGAATTGATGCTTTTGAATTGTGGTGCTGGAGAAGACTCTTTAGACTCCCTTGGACAGCAAGGAGAACAAACCAGTAAATTCTAAAGGAAATCAACCCTGAATATTCATTGGAAGGTCTGTTGCTGAAACTAAAGCTCTAATTCTTTGGCCGCCTGATGCAAACAGCCAACTCATTGGAAATGACCCTGATTTTTGGAAAGATTAAAGATTTGGGCAGCAGAGGATGAGATGGTTAGATAGCATCACCAACTCAATGGATGTGAATCTGAGCAAACTCTGGGAGCAAGTGGAAGACAGAGGAGCCTGGCATGCTACAGTCCGTGAAGTCGCAAAGAGTCAGGCATTCTTAGCAACTGAATAACAAGTCTTGGATTTGATTTTTGAGTCCATTATTCACAAGGCTGTGAGAACTGTCAAGATCAAAGATTAAGTTTCCAGTGTTCATGGGCTCAATTGTCTTTTATTTTTTACTGTGATGAAATATACATAACAGAGACACAGAAGTGCTTGCAGAATACCAGCTGAAAGTGGACAGGAGTAACTAACCACCAGAAAGGAATATATAGACCAATGCAAAACTTGGATGAAGGAAGTAGAGGGGGGGACAGGAGAGTTAGTTGGACTGGACCTCCCCTAGGTGGGTGGGGGAACTGAAGTAGGGGGTCTGATCCCCACAAGTGAGCAATTGTTTGGGTCAGAGGAGAAACATTTGAGGCTCAGAGTGAAGCAGCTGATCTGTGGCAGCCTAAATGGAATAAGGATCAGACTATATTTGCTGCAGCCATATGTACTCTGGACAGGGACATGAGTCCCCTAGAAGGTGTCATCTGCATATCTGAGGTTATTGATATTTTTCCCGGAAACTTTGATTCCAGCTTGTGTTTCATCCAGCCAGGCATTTTAAATGATGTATTCTGCATATAAGTTAAATAAGCAGGGTGACAATATATAGCCTTGATGTACTACTTCCTCAATTTGGAACCAGTCTGTTGTTCCATGTCCAGTCTAGCTGTTGCTTCTTGACCTGCATACAGATTTCTCAGGAGGCAGGTGAGGTGGTCTGGTATTCCCATCTCTTGAAGAATTGTCCAGTTTGTTGTGATGTACACAGTCAAATACTTTGGCATAGTCAATAAAGCAGAGGTAGATGTTTTTCTGGAACTCTCTTGCCTTTTCTATGATCCAACAGATATTGAGAATTTGATCTCTGGCTCCTCTGCCTTTTCTAAATCCAGTTTGAAAATCTGGAAGTTCACAGTTCACATACTGTTAAAGCCTGGCCTGGAGAATTTTGAGCATTACTTTGCTAGTGTGTTAGATTATGCAGTGCAGTTATGTGCAGTAGTTTGAACATTCTTTGGCATTGAAATGAAAACTGAGCCTTTCCAGCCCTGTGGCCACTGCTGAGTTTTCCAAATCTGCTGGCATATTGAGTGTAGAACTTTCACAGCACCATCTTTTAGGATTTGAAACAGCTCAACTGGAATTCCATCACCCCTGCTACCTTTGTTCAGAGTGATGCTTCTTAAGACCCACTTGACTTCACTTTCCAGGATGTCTGGCTCTAGATGAGTGATCAAACCATCATGGTTATCTGAGTCATGAAGAGTCATCTTTTTTGTATAGTTCTTCTGTGTATTCTTGCCATGTCTTCTTAATCTCATCTGCTTCTGTTAGGTACATACCATTTCTATACTTTACTGTGCCCATCTTTGCATGAAATATTCCCTTGGCATCTCTGATTTTCTTGAAGAGATCTCTAGTCTCTCCCATTCTACTTTTTCCCTCTATTATTTTGCATTGATCATTGAGGAAGGCTTTCTTATCTCTCCTTTCTATTCTTTGGAACTCTGCATTCAAATTGGTATATCTTTCCTTTTCTCCTTTGCCTTTAGTTTCTCTTCTTTTCTAAGCTATTTGTAAGGCCTAAATGGTAATTTTGTTTAATTTTTTGAGGAATAACCACACTGTTTTCCACAGGGGCTGTGTCATTTTCCCATTTGGGAAAAGAATATGTCAAGGCTGTATACTGATGCCCTGCTTATTTAACTTATATGCAGAGTACATCATGTGAAATACCAGGCTGGATGAAGCACAAGCTGGAATCAAGATTGCCAGGAGAAATATCAATAACCTCAGATATGCAGATGACACCACCCTTATGGCAGAAGACAAAGAAGAATACCTTCTTAATGAAGGTGAAAGAAGAGAGTGGAAAAGTTGGCGTAAAACTCAACATTAAAAAAACTAAGATCATGGCACCCAGTCCCATTACTTCATGGCAAAGAGATGGGACAATGGAAACAGTGGCTATTTTCTTGGTCTCCAAAACCACTGCAGATGGTGACTGCAGCCATAAAATTAAAAGACTCCTTGGAAGAAAACCTATGACAAACCTAGACAGCATATTACAAAGCAGAGATGTTGAGGGGAGGAGCCAAGATGGCAGAGGAATAGGACGGGGAGACCACTTTCTCTCCTACAAATTCATCAAAAGAATAACCGACTTGCAGAACAAACTTCACAAAACAGCTTCTGATCGCTAGCTGAGGTCATCAGGCGCCCAGAAAAGCAACCCATTGTCTTTGAAAGGAGGTAGGACAAAATATAAAAGATAAAAAGAGAGACAAAAGAGCTAAGGACGGAGATCCGTCCCGGGAAGGGAGTCTTAATAGAGGAAGTTTCCAAACAACAGGAAACCCTCGCACTGGCGGGTCTGGGGGAAGCTTTTGAATCTCGGAGGGCAACCTGACTGGGAGGGGAACAATAAATAAAACCCACAGATTACGTGCCTAAAAGCAACTCCCAGCAGAAAAGTACCCCAGACACCCTCATCCACCACCAGCAAGTGGGGGTGGAACGGAGAGGAGCAGGCAGCATTGCTTAGGGTAAGGACCGGGCGTGAGGGCCCTGAGGACAATCGGAGGGAGCTTTTGCGAGTTACCAACTTAAACTGTGGGACAGCAAAAGAGAGAGAGTAAATTAACCGGCCCGACACACTGCTGGCTGTTCGCAGAACAAAGGGACCGAGCAAGTCCAGAGAAGAGCTCGCAGGCTAGGACCGGCCCAGCCCTGCCGGAGACTGGAGGCAGGGGGGAGGGGAAAGGGGCAGGCTCGGCCCCAAGGACCACAGCCCCTACCGCACTGCAAACAGGCCTCCAGTTTCTAATCAAAGACCTCCTGAGATTCTGGATGGTCGACATCCGCCGGGAGGGTCGTGGCGAGACACAGGGCGCAGGCACCCGACCTGTGGGGGCGGGGACTGAAGCTAGGGATGCGGAGGGCAGAAGGCGCACCACACCCAGGGAGAGTGCGCCCATCAAGCTCCTGGCTGCCTGCCTCGCTCTGACAGAGAAGGCACAAAAAGCAGGCGCAGCTTTTTGTTCCGGGCTTTTGTGGAACACCCGAGGGCTGGAACCGCGCCCAGCGCAGGGCATGCTCCATATAGAGCAGCTGGGAGCCTGAGCAGCGTAGAGAGGAAAGCAGCGCCAGCCGCTCCCCGCAGCGTGACGGAACTAGAAACCTGAACAAGAGACCACCTCCGCCCGCCTGTGTCAGGGCGGAAACTAGGCACGGAAGAGACCGGCAGACAGAAGCCAAATAAACAAAGGGAACCGCTTCAGAAGGGACCGGAGCAACAGATTAAAATCCCTGTAGGTGACACTGACTACACTGGAAGGGGCCTGTAGATATCGAGAAGTGTAAGCTGGAAAGAGGAGCTATCTGAAACTGAACCGAACCCACACTGACCGCAACAGCTCCAGAGAAATTCCTAGATATATTTTTACTTTTTTTTTTAAGTAAAAAAAATTTTTTTTTTATTTTTTCTCTTTTATTTTCTTTTAAAATTCCCTATTACTCCCCCATTACTCCTTAACTTTCATTTTCATAGATTTTTATGATTTTTTTTAATTAGGAAAAACTTTTTTTCTTTTTTTCCTTTTTCTCTTCTATTTTCTATTTTTCTTTTTCTCTTATTTGCTTTCAAAGTCCTCTATTACTCCTCTACTACTCCTTAATTTTCATTTTCATTACACTATAACCTTACCAAAAAAAAAGAGAGAGAGAGAAGCCCTATTTTTAAACTGAACTTCATATATATTTCTAAAATTTTTTTGTGTGTTTTGGTTTTTGTTTTTAATATAGTATTTTTAGAGTCTAACCTCTACTCTAGATTTTTAATCTTTGTTTTTCAGTATATGATATAAATTGTGGACATTTAAGAATCCAATATTCAGTTCCCACTTTTATTCAGGAGTGTGTTGATTATTCTCTCCCAATCTTGACTCTGTTTTCTACCTCAGAACACCTCTATTTCCTCCTTTCCCCTTCTCTTTCCAATCCAATTCTGTGAATCTTTGTGGGTGTCTGGGCTACGGAGAACACTCTGGGAACAGACAACTGCGTAGATCTGTCTCTCTCCTCTTGAGTCCCCCTTTTTCTCCTCAAGCTCATCTCTATCTCCCTCCTCCCTCTCCTCTTCTTCATGTAACTCTGTGAACCTCTCTGGGTGTCCCTAATGGGGGAGAATCTTTTCGCCATTAACCTAGAAGTTTTATTATCAGTGCTGTATAGTTGAAGAAGTCTTGAGACAACTGGAAGAATAAAACTGAAATTCAGAGGCAGGAGACTTAAGCCCCAAACCTGAGAACACCAGAAAACTCCTGACTACAGGGACCGTTAAGTAATAAGAGACAATCCAAAAGCCTCCATACCTACACTGAAACCAACCACCACCCAACAACCAATAAGTATTAGAGCAAGACGTACCACACAAATTCTCCAGCAACGCAGGAACATAGCCCTGA
>CM035289.1:57009201-57040278 GCA_020226075.1 Hydropotes inermis
GCAATAAATGGTGGAGAGGGTGTGGAGAAAAGGGAACCCTCTTACACTGTTGGTGGGAATGCAAACTAGTACAGCCACTATGGAAAACAGTGTGGAGATTTCTTAAAAAACTGGAAATAGAACTTCCATATGACCCAGCAATCCCACTTCTGGGCATACACACTGAGGAAACCAGAATTGAAGGAGACACGTGCACCCCAGTGTTCATCGCAGCACTGTTTATAATAGCCCATTGAAGCAACCTAGATGCCCATCAGCAGATGAATGGATAAGGAAGCTGTGGTACATATACACCATGGAATATTACTCAGCCATTAAAAAGAATTCATTTGAATCGCTTCTAATGAGATGGATGAAACTGGAGCGCATTATACAGAGTGAAGTAAGCCAGAAAGATAAAGAACATTATAGTATACTAACACATATATATGGAATTTAGAAAGATGTTAATGATAACCCTATATGCAAAACTGAAAAAGAGACACAGATGGACAGAACAGACTTTTGGACTCTGTGGGAGAAGGCGAGGGTGGGATGTTTCAAGAGAACAGCATCGAAACATGTATATTATCTATAGTGAAACAGATCACCAGCCCAGGTTGGATGCATGAGACAAGTGCTCAGGCCTGGTGCACTGGGAAGACCCAGAGGAATCGGGTGGAGAGGGAGGTGGGAGGGGGGATAGGGATGGGGAATACATGTAACTCCATGGCTGATTCATGTAAATGTATGACAAAACCCACTGAAATGTTGTGAAGTAATTAGCCTCCAGTTAATAAAAATAAATGAAAAAAAAAAAAAGCAGAGATGTTACTTTGCTGACAAAGGTCCGTCTAGTCAAAGCTATGGTTTTTCCAGTAGTCGTGTATGGTTGTGAGAGTTGGACTATAAAGAAAGCTGAGCACCGAAGAACTGATGCTTTTGAACTATTCTGTTGGAGAAGACTCCTGAGAGTCCCTTGGACTGCACAGAGATCAAACCAGTCAATCCTAAAGGAAATCAGTCCTGAATATTCATTGGAAGGACTAATGCTGAAGGTGAAACTCCAATACTTTGGCCACCTGATGCAAAGAACTGACTCCTCAAAAAAGACCCTGATGCTGGGAAAGACTGAAGGCAGGAAGAGAAGGGGAAAAAAAGAAGATGAGATGGTTGGATGGCATCACCAACTCGGTGCATATCAGTTTGAGCAAGCTCCAGGAGTTGGTGTTGGACAGGGAAGCTTGGCCTGCTGCAGTCCATGGGGTCGCAAAGAGTCAGACATGACTGAGCAACTGAACTGAACTGTGACATTTTGCATTCTTACCACCAGTGTACAATTTCCATTTTCCCTCCTCCTAACTGATACTTATTTACTGTTTCTTTTATAGCAGTCATTCTAATGCATGTGAGGAGTTATCGCACTATAATTTCAGTTTATATTTGTTGAATAATTAGTGATGTTGAAACATAAGCACATTGTTTCATGTGCTTATCAGTGATTTTGCTTATCTTCCTTAGAGAAACACCTGTTCAAGTCCTTTACCCACTTTTTTTTTTTTTTTTTTTTTTGTAGTGGGTTTTGTCATACATTGAAATGAATCAGCCATGGGTTTACATGTGTTCCCCATCCCGATCCCCCCTCCCACCTCCCTCTCCACCCGATCCCTCTAGGTCTTCCCAGTGCACCAGGTCTGAGTGCTTGTCTCATGCATCCAACCTGGGCTGGTGATCTGTTTCACCCTAGATAATATACATGTTTCGAGGCTGTTCTCTTGAAACAGCCCACCCTCGCCTTCTCCCACAGAGTCCAAAAGACTGTTCTATACATCTGTGTCTCTTTTTCCGTTCTGCATATAGGGTTATCATTAACATCTTTCTAAGTTCCATATATATGTGTTAGTATATTGTAATGGTCTTTATCTTTCCGGCTTACTTCACTCTGTATAATGGGCTCCAGTTTCATCCATCTCATTAGAACCGATTCAAATAAATTCTTTTTAATGGCTGAGTAATATTCCATGGTGTATATGTACCACAGCTTCCTTATCCATTCATCTGCTGATGGGCATCTAGGTTGCTTCCATGTCCTGGCTATGATAAACAGTGCTGCAATGAACATTGGGGTGCACGTGTCTCTTTCAGATCTGGTTACCTTGGTGTGTGTGCCCAGAAGTGGGATTGCTGGGTCATATGGAAGTTCTATTTCCAGTTTTTTAAGAAATCTCCACACCGTTTTCCATAGTGGCTGTACTAGTTTGCATTCCCACCAACAATGTAAGAGGGTTCCCTTTTCTCCACACCCTCGCCAGCATTTATTGCTTGTAGACTTTTGGATAGCAGCCATCCTGACTGGCGTGTAATGGTACCTCATTGTGGTTTTGATTTGCATTTCTCTGATAATGAGTGATGTTGAGCATCTTTTCATGTGTTTTTTAGCCATCTGTATGTCTTCCTTGGAGAAGTGTCTGTTTAGTTCTTTGGCCCATTTTTTGATTGGGTCATTTATTTTTCTGGAGTTGAGCTGGAGGAGTTGCTTGTATATTTTTGAGATTAATCCTTTGTCTGTTGCTTCATTTGCTATTATTTTCTCCCAATCTGAGGGCTTACCCACTCTTTAAACATGTTGTTCTCTTGTTTAGTTTCAGGAGTTCTTTATATATTATAGATACTAATCTCTGACTAATATTTTTATTTTCAAATATTTTCTCCCATTTTGTGAGTTTCTTTTTACTTTCTTGGTGTCTTTTGATACATAAATATTTTAAATTTTCATGAAATCCATGTCTATATTTATTTTTTGTTGTTGTCTGTGATTTTTTGGTATCATATCCAATAAGCCAATGCCAGATCCAATGTCATAAAATTTATGTCCTTTATTTTCTTCTAAGAGTTATGGAGTTTTATGTCTTAAATTTAGGTCATGGATCCATTTGGAATTGCTATAGTTTGAATTAATGAAAGTGTGAAGTGATAGTCGCTCAGTCCTGTCCGACTGTTTGCAACCCCATGGACTGTACAGTCCATGGAATTCTCTAGGACAGAATACTGGAGTGAGTAGCCTTTTCCTTCTCTAGGGGATTTTCCCAACACAGGGATCGAACCCAGGTCTCCCACGTTGTAGGCAGATTATTTACCTGCTGAGCCACCTGGGAAGCCCTAGGTTGAATTATGTTCCCCCCAAATTCATGTTTAAGTCCTAACCCCCAATGTATTTGGAGGTATGATCTTTAAGAAGTAATTAAGGATAAATGAGGTCAAATGGGTGGAGTCCTAATCCTACAGGTTTAATGACCTTAGAAGAAGTGGAAGAGAAATCAGAGTGCCCCCTTCACCCTCCCTCCATATACACTGATTAAAGGCCTGGTGAGCACAGAGTAAATTGCAATCATCTGCAAGGCAGAGGAAGGCCCTCAGCAGAATCTTAATCTTGCACTTCCCAGGCTCCAGAACTGTGATAAAATTAAATTTAAAATGTTTAGCTACCCAGTCTATAGCATTCTGTTGTAGCAGTCCAAGCACACACATGAGCTTATTTTTTGTATCTGGTGTGAAGGTCTAATGTCATTTTTTTGCATGCAGATATCGTTTTCTCAGCAGCAATTTGGGAAAAGCCTGTCCTTTCCTTCACTGAATAATCTTCATCCCTTTGTTGAAAGTCATTTGTCCATTTACTTGACGTTTTACTTCCAAGCTGTATATTCTATTCAGGTAGTCTATATATATAGGTCTTCTGCCAGTACTATACCATTTTGACTACTATGGCTTAATACTAAGTTTTGAATCAGGATGGGCAAGTCCTCCAGCTTTGCTCTTTTTCAAGATGGTTTTGGATATTTAGTGTCCCTTGAGATTCTGTATGTATTTTAGAATATTTCTTTCATTTCTGCAAAAACCATCATTGGGATTTTGATAAGGATTTCATTGAAATGGTAGGTTTCTTTGGTAATATCAATAATCTTAACAATATTAAGATTTGCATTGTGAACTTAGAATGTCTTTCCATTTGTTTATGCATCCTTTAATTTTTTTTAGCAATGTTTTGTAGTCTCACTGTATATGTCTTTTATCTTGTTGCTTCCTAAATGTTACTATTTTCTCCTTTTTGATGCTAATATAAATAGAATAGCCTTCCTAATTTCCTTTTGGTTCACTGTTAGTAAATAGAAATGCAACTGACTTTTTGTGGTGATTTTGTATTCTGTGATTCTACTGAAATTGTTTATTCTAACAATTTCTGTATGTGTATGAGATCATTAGTGTTCCCTACCTGCAGGATTATATCATTTTTGTGTAGAGAGATCATTTTACTTTTTCCTTTCTAATGTGGATGCCTTTCATTTCCATTTCTGGCCTAACAGCTCTGGTTAGAATTCCGAAGATTATATTGAATAGAAATGGTGAAAGTGAACCTTCTTGTCTTGTTCCTGACCTTAGAGGAAAATCTTTCAATCTTTCACAATTGAGTATGATGTCCACTGTGAGGTTTTCATATACAAATTTTACTATGTTGAGGTGTTATGTCTAGTCATAGTTTGGTACATGTTTTTATCATAAAAAATGTGTTAAATCATGTAAAATGCTTTCTATGCAACAATTGAGATAATCATTATGGTTTTTCCCCTTGTCAATATGTCAATGTAACATATTACAATGATTCATTTTCCTATATTGGACCATCACTAAATTCTGGGTATAAATCTGACTTGGTCAGAGTGGATAATCCTTTTTCTTTTGAGAAAACCTGTCACAGGGCACACATTATTTTACTTTTTCAAATTACAAAAATATAAGCATGTAAAGAATACAATCTATTTCATGTAAGAATGGTTCTAGTCATTTAAAATTTATAAATAATTTGGTATATACAATTTACCTACAAGCCTTAAAACATGCAACACCTACTGAATGACATACTATTCAATTCAGCTGTTGCTAGTTAAATGAAGTTTTTTAGACTATTTTTAAACATAGGAAAGGGGAGTGTTTGGGCAGTCTGATGGTTACTAAGTGTAGTTTAAGAAGTCAATCCAAAATAAGAATGAGCTAATTTTGAGTAAGATACAATGAGTATATCTGATCAGTAGGAAGATGTGGTCTAAATTTCAATTCCACTCTTCCCTTATTTAATGTTCTTTCATTATTATACCATAAATAAAGTGTGTAGATTGGGGCAAAAGTAAATGAATTACTTGTTTTTAAATTAAATGATAAAACATTAGCTTTAAGTTGCAGTGTAGAAACAAAATAGGCACATCTAGCTTTAAAGCATTAAAAAAATATAGAAATGATGTTTAAAATTTAATTGACAACTACAACTAGGTTTATTTACCTTTAGATGTTGAGACACAAAGTTAATCAACTAATCAACTTGTCCTTTTGAAGTTTATAGTTTTATAATGATCTGTTATTCTCTATTTTGTCTGTAAAAAGGCAAAGAGCTAGTTACCTAACAAATATGTTTTAAAACAGCTCTATTTCCTCAATATGTCATGTGGAAGAGCAAGGCATAAAATTAAATATTTTTAACATTAAGTGGCTAAAATATAACAACTGTAAAATAGAGGAAAATCACTTATTTGGAGGATGGCTAATACACAAGAGACTTCTGATCTAAAATTCGCATTAAAGACTTTGAAGTTAATCGTGTCACAAAGAGAAAGTAATAGCTTTGTTTACAAATTTTGTAGTAATCCTTACTGCTGACATTTTACCTCCGTAATTTCTTGCATAAATTTATATATATTACATATACACACACATATATATAGGTGATAAACATGAAGGGAAGTGGGAAAACCTTTAAAAATCATTCTTGGAACAATGTGACATATGAGAGTATTTGGCAAGTATACACATTACCTTAGTGATTTAAAATATGCTGTTATTTTTTAATAAGGTAGAAAA
The DNA here is from genome assembly GCA_020226075.1 of Hydropotes inermis. Taxonomy (NCBI): domain Eukaryota; kingdom Metazoa; phylum Chordata; class Mammalia; order Artiodactyla; family Cervidae; genus Hydropotes; species Hydropotes inermis. Next base: position 57,015,088 of record CM035289.1, read on the forward strand.
TAAGTACTAAAAATTTAACGTTTGGCCACCTGTCCTTACTTTGGGCTCCAACCCCATATCTCTACCCTTCTTATTCCTTACTCTCCCATTAATTTATTAGTTCTACCACCATTCACAGGAAAAAATATTTTTAAGAAATTTTGCTTTTGAATCACCAAATGTAGCAGATATTCAGGTATCAACCAGAATATTATGCATTTCTTCAGTAGATCTAGTCACTCTACAAGAAAATTGGCAAACATATAAGACATTGCTTAACATGAAAAAGACATCTCTACATGTGATTGCAATGTCAAAGCAGTTATGCATATCTAAGTCAATATATTTTCATTGAACTGGCTTGAATAAGTCATACTAAAACAGCATTACTGGGGTTTACTGAAAATAGGCAAGTATTTTATTACAAAATTAATGTACTAACAACAATTTTTCAACAATCCACTTCCTCTCAGAATTAAGTTATGCTAATATCTCATAGAAAGCATTATGGAAGGATTTAATTTCTGTGATATGCTGGGCTCACATTGAGTATGTTAGTACAAAGATCATATGTTTAAGGATGCTATTAGTATAATATTTATATAAAGCATGCAAAAGCTAGCATTAAAGCTTTTTTTTTTTTATTTTTTTTTTTATTTGTGGTGGATTTTGTCATACATTGAAATGAAACAGCCAAGGGTTTACATGTGTTCCCCATCCCAATCCCCCCTCCCACCTCCCTCTCCACCCATTCCCTCTAGGTTTTCCCAATGAAAGCTAGCATTAAAGCTTTTAATGGCACAATCCAAAATGGCAGCACATAAAAAAAAAGGCTGCTAGAATTTTTTTAATAAAAAGTTTTATTGGAGAAAAATAGAACCATCAATTGATACAGAACTAAAAGTCACAACTACCCAATGTTGTTTGCGATTACATTTCAATTTCTTAAGTGGCTTCCCTCAATTTTTTAAATAGCCTTGCCAATTTTTTTCAACTGAAATAGCATCAAGTTTTCAGAAAATTAAGAGCCTCAGCGAAGGGACCAGCTTTTAAGATAATGAAGGTCACACCAAGAGTCTCCTAATAGGACCAATTCTACCGAAAAATTCCTGAAGCACATATTTACTGAGTCTGATAGAACAGTAGCTCAGAGACCATCAGGGATTAGTTAGAACACTGACTCAGAGGGCCCAGTATGCAGAGAGGGCAAACAAAAAAGCTGCATTTCCCTGTCAGATGAGTTCACGTAAGAAAAACAAGGAGGTGCTAAGAAAATACAGGCAATGGCTGCTCAAAATAATTAAGAAGGCATTCTAAATGCCACATATTATTAATCAACAGTGTATAAAGTGATGCAATTAGAAAACAGGCAACTTAAAAAAATATATGGTCACAGGTCTTTGAGAATTCCAGAAAACAATCAATAGCAAACACAAGAGCTGAAAGTCTTCTCAGCTGAGGGTTGAAAGTGCAAGTGAAAGTGAAGTCGTACCCAACTCTTTGAGACCCCGTGGACTGTAGCCCACCAGGCTCCTCCATCCATGGGATTCTCCAGGCAAAAATACTGGAGTGGGTTGCCATTTCCTTCTCCTAGAAATTTTTAAAATGAAAGAAATTTAGTTTCAGTACATACTAGTTCATAATGTTTCTACAATTAAAAGAATTAATTCACATAAATTCCTGTAGCTGGAATGGACCAAAAGGACAATGACTTATCCCCTTTAACAACTAGTCCAATCTTGAAAATGGAAGCAAATCCTTGCAATCTTTGACACAGATTTTTCAGGAGTGAACAGAGCAGTTGACAGGAAGTTCTGGTTGAAGCAGTGTTTTTGTTACTATCAAATTTCACAGTTCCACTGGTCGCAAGAACTGTACTTTGGGTCTAGGTAACTTGCTCATGAACTGAGTGGCAATATAACATACCAACTTGGAACTCAGTAGAAGGCAACATCCCCCAAAATTAATATTGCCATTCCATAGTAAAGTGAAGTTGTCCATTTACAGTCTGATTAGTGCATAGCTTTAGTCCATTATCCAATAATAATTATTGACAAATTCCACAGCAGCTCTACATGTCTCATCTACATAAGTTTTAAAAGCAACAGATGTGATCGTCACGGAGTTCAGAGCAGACTGTTCCACCAAAAGCAGCATCACTACATCCTCACATCCAAACTCACTGGCATGCATGACTGGACAGTGGCTCTTCCTGAAAATGGTCATTCATTCCTTGGTGAATTCCCGCTATTTCCCTAAAACCAGTCTTTTTCAATTTCCTCATAGTTTTACTACAGTCTTTCTCTGGCTCTCCTTCTAATTCACTGCAGCTACTTCTCAGTATAATCACTTCACTTCTCTGCTCACCTCTTACTTGGAAAATAATCACCTTAATATGCTTCTGAATACATTCTGTTAGTATTTTGTTGAGCATTTTTACATCACTGAGACAATAGACAGTATTCTGTAATTTTCTTCTACAGTTTTTGCCCGGCTTTGGTATCAGGGCAATGATGGTTTTATAGAATGAGTAAGGAAATATTCCCTCCTCTTCAATATTTTTGTAAAAGTTTGACAAAAGTTGGTATTAGTTCTTTTTTAAATGTTTGGAAGAATTTACCAGGGACATTATCAAGACCAGAGCTCTTCTTTGTTGTTATAATTATTGTTATTGTTACTGATTCAATCTCCTTATTATTCAAATTTTCTTTCTCTTTTTTAAAACATATATATTTTATTGAAGTATAGTTGACTTACAATGTTTCAGGTGCACAGTAAAGTGATTCAGTTATATAGACACACATATATTATGCTTGAAATCATTTTACATTACAGGTTATTACAAGATATTGACTGTGGTTCCCTATGCGATACAGCAAACCTTTGTTGCTTGTTGCATATCTATTTCTTAATTAGAAATCTAGCATTCTATTCATATTAAGTCAAACAAGTTAAGTCAAAATGTCATAATATTTTAGTTAAGCAAAAATTCATAAGCTTTCTAAAGTGTATATATTATACATATTTATATATATGTATAAAAAAGCTTTTCTACTACACTTGATAAAGGCTTGAGAAAGAACATCAAATATAAAGAAGAGATAGAGAAACTGGAGAATATAAACTAAGTGAAATGGGAGCACTGAATATGAAATAGAAAAAGTGAAACAAACTACCTAAAAGTAAAAGATCATCATATAGTCCAGTTTTTTTTTTTTTATTTTTTTTTTATTAGTTGGAGGTTAATTACTTTACAATATTGGAGTGGTTTTTGCCATACATTGACATGAATCAGCCATGGATTTACATGTGTTCCCCATCCCGATCCCCCTTCCCACCTCCCTCCCCATCCCATCCCTCTGGGTCATCCCAGTGCACCAGCCCTGAGCAGGTGCACTGCTCAGGTTGTCTCATGTATCCAACCTGGACTGGCAATCTGTTTCACACTTGATAATATACATGTTTCGATGCTATTCTCTCAGATCATCCCACCCTCGCCTTCTCCCATAGAGTCCAAAAGTTTGTTCTAATGAGATGGATGAAACTGGAGCCCATTATACAGAGTGAAGTAAGCCAGAAAGATAAACACCAATACAGTATACTAAGGCATATATATACAGCATTTAGAAAGATGGTAACGATAACCCTATATGCAAGACAGAAAAAGAGACACAGATGTATAGTCCAGTTGTTTTTAAACATGACTGTTCATTAGGAACATATATAGAGCTGTGGAGAAAAAAAACAACACCTGAGTATTTGTATTTTTCAAAAAATTTCAAGATAATTCTGACATGCATCTGGATTTTAAAAAATGATTACAAGTTTTTCTATTAGATCTCAGTTTTGGTGATATGGAGTTCTATTAGCTTCCTGTTGACCAATCATGATACAATATTAAGTAACAGCTACATAATCACAATAGTAAAAGATGTTTATCAGTTTTCACAATCAATAGCCAGACCAAAAAAATAAAAGATAATTACAATCAAAGCCATAATGGGAACATGATTAACAACAATATAAAATAATTGCATACACTTTGGGGGGGGGGTGTCAAGCAGAATGATATGGTAAGTGGCAGTGCATATATGCACATGTTGTCACACACCCAGCCAGTCTATATCTTTTGGTTGGTGCATTTAATCCATTTACACTTAAGGTAATTATAGATATGTATGATCCTATTACCATTTAAGTAATTGTTTTGGATTTATTTTCTGTAGGTCTTTTTCTTCTCTTATTTCCTGCCTAGAGAAATTCCTTTAGCCTTTGTGTAAAGCCAGTTTGGTGGTGCTGAATTCTCTTAACTTTTGCTTGTCTGGAAAGCTTTTGATTTCTCCATCAAATCTGAAGGAGAGTCTTGCTGGGTATTCTTGGTTGCAGGTGCTTCCTTTTCATAACTTTAAATATATCATGACATTTCCTTCTAGCTCATAGAGTTTCTGTTGAGAAAACTGCTGATAACCTGATGGGAGTTCCCTTGTATGTTATTGTTTTTTTCCTTGTTGCTTTTAATATGTTGTCTCTGTCTTTAATTTTTGTCAGTTTGAATAGTCTGTGTCTTGGTGTGTTCCTCCTTGGGTTTATCCTTCCTGGGACTCTCTGTGCTTCCTGGACTTGGCTGACTATTTCCTTTCCCATGTTCAGGAAGTTTTCAGCTATTATCTCTTCAAATATTTCCTCAGGTCCTTTCTCTCTCTCTTCTCCTTATGGGACACCTTTAATGTGAATGTTGGTGCATTTAATGTTTTCCCAGAGGTCTCTTAGGCTGTCTTCATTTCTTTTCAATCTTTTTTCTATATTCTGTTCTGTGGCAGTGGTTTCCACCATTTTGTCCTCCAGGTCATTTATCTGTTCTTCTGCCTCAGTTTTTCTGCTATTGATTCCTTCTAGTATATTATTCAACTTTGTTTGCTTGTTCTTTAGTTCTTCTAGGTCTTTGGTAAACATTTAGTGCATCTTCTCAATCTACCTTTGCCTCCATTCTTTTCCTGAGCTCCTGGATCATCTTCACTGTCATTATTCTGAATTCTTTTTCTGGAAGGTTACCTATCTCCACTTTATTTAGTTGGTTTTCTGGGATTTTATCTTGTCCCTTCATTTGGGACATAACTTTCTGCTTTTTCCATCATGATTAACTTCCTGATTTTAGCTGTTGTGAGACTGTGTTTCTTCTTGCTTCTTCTGTCTTCCCTCTGATGGCTGAGTTAGAGGCTTGAGTTAGCTTCTTGAGGGAGGGACTGGTGATGGTAAAAACTGGGTCTTGCTCTAGTGGGCAGGGCCTTGTTCAGTACAGCTTTAATGCTGCTGGTGGGTGAGGTTGCCCTCCCACGTCCCACCCCCATAGTTGTTTGGCCTGAGGTGACCCAACCATGGGGTCTATGTACTCTTGTTGTTTCTGTTCAGTTGCCCAGTTGTATTCAACTCTTTGTAATGGTATGGACTGCAGCATGCCATGCCTCTCTGTCCTTACCATCTCCCAAAGTTTTCCAAAATTCATGTCCATTGCATGGGCTCTATAGTAGGGTTAATGGAGAACTCCAAGAGGGTTTACACCAAGGGGAATCTTCCTGTGCCCCCATCCCTGTGGTGAGCCTCTGCTGATCCATGCCTCCACAGGAGACCCTCCAACACTAGCAAGTAGTTTTCACTTAGTCCCCTTTGGGGTCACTGCTCCTCTCTTCTGGTCTTGGTGCAACAAAAAATTTGCTTATGTCCTCCAAGACTGGATCTCCCTTTCCACCAGTCTTCTGGAAGGCCTATAATCAAAACCCACTGGTCAGGTTCCCTGGGTTTCCCAGTCCCTTTGTCAGATTCCCGGGCTGGAAAGCCTGATGTGGAGCTCAGAATCTTCACAAGAGTGTGAGAACTTCTTTGGTATTTTTCTCCAGTCTGTGAGCCACCCACCCACAGGGCATGGGATTCAATATTATTGCGATTGTCCCCCTCCTACCATCTTACTGTGGCTTTTTGTCTTTGGATGGGGGTGGTATCTTTTTTGGTGGGTTCCAGAATCCTCCTGTCAATGGTTGTTCAACAGATAGCAAAACACAGCACAGGTAAGGTCTATTCAGATTTTCTACTTATTTGTAGATTTTATGTCTCTTCAAATTTGTCTGTTTTACCTAGAGGTATCCAATTTGGGGACATACAATTGATCGCAGTACTCTATATTTTATTTCTGTTGGACCAATAGTAATATCCCCACTTTCATTTCTGATTTTAATAATTTGAGTCTTCTTTATTTTTTTCTTGTTATTGTTGTTCAGTCACTATGTCACATTTGACCCCTTGCGGCCCTTTGAACTGCAGCACACCAGGCTTCCCTGTCCTTCTCTAGCTCTCTGAGTTTGCTCAAACTCATGTCTATTGAGTCAGTGATGCCATCCAAACATCTCACCCTTTGTTGCCCTCTTCTCCTCTTGCCTTCAATCTTTCCCGGAATCAGGGTCTTTTCCAATGAGTCGACTTTTTATATCAGGTGGCCAAAGTATTAGAGCTTCAGCTTCAGCACCAGTCCTGCCAAAGAATATTCAGGGTTGATCTCCTTTAGGATTGACATGTTTGATCTCTTTGCAGTCCAAGGGACTCTCAAGAGTCTTCTCCAACCCCACAGTTCAAAAGCATCAATTTTCTTCAGTGCTCAGCCTTCTTTCTGGTCCAACTCTCACATCTGTACATGACTTCTGGAAAAACCATAGCTTTGACTATACGGACCTTTGTTGGCAAAGTGATGTCTCTGCTTTGTAATATGCTGTCTAGGTTGGTCATAGCTTTTCTTCCAAGGAGTAAGTGTCTTTTAATTTTGTGGCTGTAGTCACCATCTGTGGTTATTTTGGAGCCAATAAATAAATAAATAAATAAAATCTGCAACTCTTTCCATTTTTCCTCCATCTATTTCCCATGAACTAATGGAACTGGATACCATAATTTAATTTTTTAAGTATTGAGGTATAAACTAGCTGTTTCAGTCTCCTCTTTCACCCTTATCAAGCTCAGAAATGGTTGGGGGAATGAACCAGACTATCAGGGTGACTTTGGCAAAATGGGTGCAAGAAACTGGCGCCCTCTGTATGGACATGCTTCCATTAGTGTTAATGAGGATCAGAATGACCCCCCCCCCCCGGTTGCATGGGTATTCCCCCTATGAGATAATGTTTGGGAGGCCTCCCCCACTTATTCAGGACAATGGGGAAGGATGGAGGTGTTGCGGCAACTGGAACAATTGGGGAAGGTGATCCATGACATCACCTGCTATGTTCATGAGAGAATTCCATTTTGTCTAGGCACTACTATACACCCATACTCGCCAGGAGATTTAGTATGGGTAGAGGGCTAGAAGCAGCAGATGTTGTCCCCCACCTGGAACAGGCCATACACAATTGTTGTAACCACTTCCACTGCAGTTAAAGTTGCAGGTTTCACTCCCTGGATTAATACTTTTAACTGTTGAGTTTGTGGGGCCATGCCTTTATCGATGATGGATGGACTTTCTTGGTGGGTGTATCCCTTGTGCAGAGGGACTTCAGCTCCCTCTGCTCGTTCTTGAGACAACAATGAGAAACTTTTCTTTCTTTGGTAACTCACAACCTATCGATTCTTTCTTGGTGTAATCTGGACTCTAACCAAATTTATCAAGGCCATGTGGTGACATTTAAGGGAAAAGCTATGTCTAATGATAATCCTCCTTTCTTGTCATCAATATTTTCTTGGATCAAAGGTGATTAGTGGAAAAATATTTTTGTGATTATTCCATTAATCATTGTATTACTAACTTTTAGGCCTTGTATTCCATAACATATAACTAAGTGTGAAACTGACAGCCTTGCTACAACTACATGGTCCCCATATACTATACTTAGCTATTACTGATGCCCATCATTAGTTAAAGACAAGATGAGCATCAAGAGTGGGGAATGTTGGGGCTGCTTGGAGGGGGGCAAGAGGGATTCCCTCTTGAAGACTGTCAGCCATCTGAAGGCAGGATGTGAACTGGGCCTGAGCCCTGTTAACCATCGCTAAAGAAAAACCAGGAAACCCCTCCTCACGGATGGCAAACAAAGATTGGAAGTAAAGGTCAGGTTGTCTCAGTTAGATTAACGATAACGCCTGCACCTGCATATTGTAAAACTAATTACTAATGTGTAACCAGTCATGTGTGAAACCAAGTCCTCCAAAATCATTGGGGTCTTTGTTGGGAAGTGACTCCCCTTGGACTTGCTGGTGTAATAAGCTGTACTCCACTGTCGTGAGTGTCCTGCAAGGTGTGTGTCATGACTCGGGATTCTACAACACATGTAAGGTTCTAGCTGTTGCTTCTTGATCCACATATTGTTTCTTAGAGACAGGTAAGGCGGTCTCACATTCCCATAACTCTTTAAGAATTTTCCACAGGTTGTTGTGATCCACACAGTTAAAGACTTTAGTGCACACAAAGGCTTTTGTGCAGTCCATGAAGCAGGAGATGCTTCTCTGGATTTCTCTTGCCTTTTCTATGATCCAACAGATGTTGGCAATTTGATCTCTTGTTCCTCTGCCTTTTCTAAATCTAGCTTGTGCATCTGGAAATTCTCAGTTCACATACTGCTGAAGCCGAGCTTGAAGGATTTTGAACATTACCTTGTTAGTATGCGAAATGAGCAAAATTGTATGGTAGTTTGAATATTCTTTGGTATTGCTCCTCTTTGGGATTGGAATGAAAACCGACATTTTCCACTCTTGTGGCCCCTGCTGAGTTTTCCGAATTTGCTAGTGTGTTGAGTGCAGCACTTACACAGCATCCTTGAGGATCTGAAACAGCCCTGCTGGGATTCCAGCCCCTCCTCTAGCTTTGTCTGTAGTAATACTCCCTAAGTCTCGCTTGACTTCATACTCCAGGATGTTTGGCTCTAGGTGAGTGACCACACCATCATGGTTATTGGGTCATTGAGACTTTTTTTATGGCATAGTTCTTCTGTGTATTCTTGCCACCTCTTCTTAATCTCTTCTGCTTCTGTTAGGTCCTGGCCTTTTCTATCTTTTATTGTGCCAATCTTTCCATGAAATGTTCCCTTGGTAACTCCGATTTTCTTGAAGTGATCTCTAGTTTTTCTTATTCTATTGTTTTCCTCTATTTCTTTGCATTGTTCACTTACAAAGTCTTTCTTATCTCTCCTTGCTATTATTTGGATCTCTGTATTCAGTTGGGTATATCTTTCTCTTTCTCCTTTGCCTTTTGCTTCTTTTCTTTTCTCAGTTATTTGTAAGGCCTCGTCATATATCCATTTTGCCTTCTTGCATTTCTTTTTCTTTTGGTGGTTTTGATTACCGACTCCTATACAGTGTTGCAAACCTCCATCTATAGTTCTTCAGGTACTCTGTCTACCAGATCTAATTCCTTGAATCTATTCATCACCTCCACTCTATAATCATAAGGGATTTGATTTAGGTCATACCTTAATGGTCTAATGGTTTTCCCTACTTTCTTCAATTTAAGGCTGAATTTTTCAATTAGGAGTTCATGATGTGAGCCACAGTCATTTCCAGGTCTTGTTTTTGCTGACTGTACAGAGCTTCTCCATCTTTGGCTGCAAAGAATATAATCAATCTGATTTCGGTATTGACCATCTGGTCATGTCTATGTGTAGAGTCATCTCTTGTGTTGTTGGAAGAGAGTTTTTGCTATGCTCAGTGTGTTCTCTTGGCAGAACTCTGTTAGCTTTTTCCCTGCTTCATTTTATACCACAAGGCCAAACTTGCCTGCTACTCCAGGTATCTCTTGACTTCCTACTTTCATTCCAATCTCCTGTGATGAAAAGGACATCTTTGTGTGTGTGTGTGTTAGGTTCTATAAAGACCTACAAGACCTTCTAGAACTTTCAACTTAATCTTCTTGTGGCATTAGTGGCTGGGGAATAGACTTGGGTTACTATGGTGTTGAATGGTTTGCTTTGGAAATGAACCGAGATCATTCTGTCATTTTTGAGATTGCACCCAAGTACTGCATTTCAGATTCTTTTGTTGACCATTGGGTTACTCCATTTCTTCTAAGAGATTCTTGCTCACAGTAATAGATATAATGGTCATATGAATTAAATTCAGCCATTCCCATCCATTTTAGTTCAATGATTCCTAAAACGTCAGTGTTCATTCTTGCTGTCTCTTGCTCAACCACATCCAATTTACCTTGATTCATGGACCTAGCATTCCACGCCCCTATGCAGTATTGTTCTTTGCAGTATTGTTCTTTACAGCATTGGCCTTTACTTTCAGCACCACACATATCCACCACTGAGCATAGTTTCCATTTTGGCACAGCCTTTTCATTCTTTCCAGAGGTATGTCTCTGCTCTTCTCCAGTATCATATTGGGCACCTACCAATCTGTGGGTCTCATCTTCTGGTGTCATGTCTTCTTTCATTTTCATACTGTTCATCAGGTTCTCAAGGCAAGAATACTGAAGTTATTTCTCATTCCTTTCTCAGCTGGTAAAGAATTCACTTGTGATATAGGAGATCTCGGTTTGATTTTTGGGTTGGGGAGATCCCCTGGAGGAGAGATAGGCTACCCACTCCAGATTCTTGGTCTTCCCTGGTGGCTCAGACAGTAAAGAATCTGCCTGCAGTGCAGGAGACTTGGGTTACATCCCTGGGTTGGGAAGATCTCCTGAAGAAGAAAATGGCAACCCACTCCAGTATTCTTGCCTGGAAAGTTCCATGGACAGAAGAGCCTGGCAGGCTAATCCAAGGGGTCACAAAGGGTTGGACACGACTGAGAAACTTTCACTTTCTTTCTCCAGTGGACCACCTTTTGTCAGAACTCTCCACCGTGCCCCGTCCTTCTTGGGTGGCCCTGCATGGAATGGCTTATAGCTTCACTGAGTTACACAAGGCTGTAATTCGTGTGCTCATTTTGGCTAGCTTTCTGCGATTATTGCTTTTGTTCTGGAGGCTATGGGATTGTAGTTCTTCTGTCTGCCTTCTGATGGGAGGGACTGGCTGTGGGGAAAACATACTCCTTATGATAATCCAGTGCCTGATGATCTGAGGTGGAGTTGAGGCAGTGAAGCTAGTGCTGAGGAGTGGCTGCAAATACAGATTATTATTACCAGAGAGGTTTGACTGCAGAGTCCATAATAAATCAATAGCTTGCAGATACATCAAAACCTGTCAGTGAGTGGCAAGTGAAAATTATGCTACATCTGGTGGCAGGCTTTATAAGTGCAAGTGAATTGATACACTTCAATTGTATAGCTGCATCTGTGGCAGGCTTTAAGTCAGAATCCAACACTTATTTTAGTCTGCACATGGCCTGCCCATTATTTTGTCTACCATTTCTGTCCATGCCTCTTTTCTGTGCTGCATATGTGTCTCAGTCAGAGTTTGGTGAGCCCACAAGCTAACACTAACCAAAATGAGTAAAAAACAAATGTCACTGGGGAGCTTCTTTGAAAAGGGAGGAAGATCCAATAAGAAGAAAACAGAAGATTCTAAGACTGCCAACAAAAAGAAAGCTGCATTTAAAAGAAAATAAGAGAGTCCTATTTAAATTACAGGTTTATTGCAACAGGTGATTCACATTCTCTAAGCCCACTTTGTATAATATGTGGCAACCAGCTGTCCAATGAAGCCATTAAACCTGCTTTTGCCACATAGAGACCAAGCACCCTGTATCAAAAGACATGCCTTTGGAATTTTTCAAAAGAAAGTAATGTGAATGTAAAGAACAGAAGCAATCATTGAAGGCCACCACTTCGTCAAATGTGTCTACACTGAGAGCATCATTCTTAGTGGCTAACTGCATTTCTAAAGCTAAGAAGCCCTTTACTATTGGGGAAGAGTTGATTCTACCTGCTCCTGAGGATATTTGTTGTGAGCTTTTAGGAGAGGCTGAAGTTCAAAAGCTATCACCATGACTAAATGAATTAATGAAATAGCAGAGGATACTGAGGTACAATTGTTAGCAAGGATTAATGAGTCACCATGGTAAGTAATCCAGGTTGATTACTCTACTGATATTGACAATGAGGCAAAATGCTTTGTGTGTGTGTGTGTGTGTGTGTGAGAGAGAGAGAGAGAGAGAGAGAGAGAGAGAGAGATTTCAGGAGGATGTGCAAGAGATATGTTATGTGCACTTCTGTTGTCAGCTAGCACCACAGCTTCAGAACTATTCAAGTCTTTGAGTGACTACATATCAGGAAAGCTGAACTGGTCGTTTTGTGTCAGTATATGCATGGATGGAGCAGCTGCCATTACTGGACAGCTTTCTGGTTTCACTACTCAGTTCAAAGAGGTCACTTCTGAATGTGAGCCTATACACTGTGTCATTCACAGAGAAATGCTTGCTAGCCAAAAATGCCACCCATTTTGCAGAATAAGATTAAAATTAGTAACAACATCAAAACACATGCCCTTAACTCACATCTGTTCACACAGCTCTGTGAGGAGATGGACACAGAGCACACACATCTTCTCTTATAAACAGAAGTGAGACGGCTTTCTAAAGGTAGACCACCAGCCAGAGTTTTTAAGTTATGAGAACCACACCAGATTTTTTTTTTAGAAAAACAGTCACCACTGGAAGCACATTTCAGTGGAACAGAATAGGTCACAAACATGCTTACTTGTGTGACATATTCATCTTGCTCAACAAACTCAATCTGTCACTTCAGGGGAGGACAACTGTGTTCTAGCCAGCAGATAAAGCATCTGCATTCAAAGCCAATTTTAAATTATGGGGGGGGGGGGGGTACTGAGTGAACATTGAAATTTTTAACAACTTTCAACATTAGCAGAGATTTTGAAAGAGACTGAGCCAGGGCCTTCTTTCTCCCAGCTCATGCATGATCATCAATCTCAATTTTCAAAAGAATTTGAGAATTAGTTCCCAATTACAAAAGATCCCCAAACTGGGAAGGAATGAATCAGTGACCCATTTGTGAATAAGCCAGGTAAATCGACCTTGTACATGCTAGAAGAGGCAATTGCTTGAGATTGCAAATGATGGTAGCCTTAAAAGTATGTTTGAGACAATGTCAAATCTCCATTAGGGATTGAAATCAAGGTGGAATATGCTGAGATTGCCACAAAAGCACTGAAAAGGCTGCTTCCATTTCCAACATCCTATCTTTGTGAAGGAAGGTTTTCTGCAGTGACAGCAATCAGAACAAGATTACAGAGTAGAATGGACATAAGCAACACACTTCAGGTGTCACTGTCTTCTATCACCCCCAGATGGGACCATCTAGTTGCAGAAAAACAAGCCCAGGGCTCCCATTGATTAAGATTACTGTCTAAAATCCTTTCTATTTACAGCATTCCCTTGAGCACTTCTTCCAGAGACAGTGTAGTGGTCACAGACTCCCTTGGCTTTTGTTGATCTGGGAATGACAGTTTTGCTGTATATATGAATCTTGGTTGACAGTTTTTTTAAAGCACCTTGAATACATCTTCCCACTATCTTCTGACTTCCAAAGTTCCTAGCGAGAAACCAGCAAATAATCTCTTTGTGAGTCACTTGTGTGTAATGATTTCCTCCTCACTTGCTACTTTCAGGATTTCTTCTTTTTCTTTTGTAAATTTAACTATAATGTGTCTTGGTGTAGGTCTCTGATTTCATTTTGGAGTTTACTGAGCTTCTTAATGTTTACATGCATTCATTTCTTTAAATTCTAGAAGCTTCAAATATTATCTCTTCAATCTATCTCTCTGCCTCTTTCTCATTTCTACTTAGGGGACTCCCACAATGCATATTTTGGTCTTTTTAATGGTGTTCAATTGGTCTCTTATGCCCTGTGTGCTTTTCCTCAATCATTTCTCTTTCTGTTTCTCAGACTAGATAACTTCTGTAGTATTTTGTCTTTACTCTTTCTGTCCCTCAGCCATGATCATTTACAGAGTCCTATATTCAAGTTTACTGATTTATTCTTCTGTCTGCCAAGTTTTCTTTGAATGCTGCTGATGAATTTTTCATTTTGGTTATTATCCTCTTCCATCCCAGAATTTTATTTTGGCTTCTTTCTAGGTTTTCTCTTTATTGATGTTTTTCTTTTGTTTACTCACAGTTTTCTTGAGTTTCTCCCCATATTCCTTTACATCTTTTAGCATCTTTAGAACCATTGCTTAAAAGCCTTTGTCTAATACATCAGCCATAACTTTTTAAAATTTTATTTTACAATGTAGTAGAGTCGATTTACAATGTTGTGTTCATTTCAAGTTTACAGCAAAATGATTCAGTTATACATATACATGTACCTATTCTTTTTCAAAATCTTTTCCCATTTAGGTTATTCCAGAGTGCTGAGCAGAGTTCCCTGTGTTATGTAGTAGGTCCTTGTTTGTCGTCATTTTTTTTTTTTAAATTGGGGTATAGTTGATGTAAAATGTCCTCATTTCTGCTGCACAACAAAGTAAATCAGCTGTGTGGATACGCACTCGCCCTCCTTCTTGGACCTCCTCCCACTCCCTGTCCCATCCCTACAGGTCACCACCAAGCACCAAGCTGAGCTCCTTGTGCTATACAGCAGAATCCTACTGTGTGTTTTCCACATGGCAGTGCATATAGATCAATCCCAACCTCCCAGTTTATCTCACCCCACTCCTCTCCCTCATGTCCATAATCTGCTCACTGTCTGTATCTCCATTCTTGCCCTGCAAATAGGTTAATCTGCACCATTTTTCTAGATTTCACATGCATGCATTAATATATGATGTTTGCTTCTCTCTTTCTGACTTATTTCACTCTGTATTACAGACTCTAGGTTCATCCACATCTCTACAAATGATCTGATTTTGTTCTTTTTTGTGTCTGAGTACTATTTCATTGTACCAGATTCCCCCTCCCCATTCACCTGTCAATGGACATTTAGGTTTCTTCAACATCATGGATATTGCAAACAGTGCTACAAAGAACACTGGGGTGAAAATATCCTTTTGAACCATGTTTTTCTCTGGATATATGCCAAGGAGTAGGATTACTGGATCATATGGTAGCTCTGTTTTTAGTTTCTTAAGGAACCTCCATACTGTTCTCCATGATGACTACAGCAATTTATATTCCCACCAACTCTGTAGGAGAGTTTGCTTTTTTCCTTACTCTCTGCAGCTTTGCTTGTAGACTTTTGAACAATGGCCATTCAAATTTGTGTGAAGTGTTATCTCGTAATTTTGATTTACATTTCTCTAATAACTAGTATTTTGAGCATTTTTCCTGTGCTTCATGGCCATCCGTATATCTTCTTTGGAGAAATATCTATTTAGATATCCTGCCACCTTTCAAATTAGGGTTTTTTTTTTTAATATTGAGCTGCATAAGCTGTTTGAATATTTTGGGTGTTAATTCGTTGCCAGTTACAGCACTTGCAAATATATTCTCCCATTCTGTGAGGTATCTTTTCGGTTTGACTATGATTTCCTTTGCTGTGCAAAAGCTTTTGAGATGGGTTAGGTCCCATTTGTTAATTTTTAAAATTTCCCTTACTCTAGGAGTTGGGTTGAGAAAGATATTGCTGTAATTTCTGTCAGAGTGTTCTGTCAATATTTTCTTTAAGTGTTTTAGAGTATATCCATTCTTATGTTTAGTCCTTTTATCCATTTTGAGTTTTTGTGTATGGGGTTAAAGAATGTTCTAATTTCATTCTTTTCTACACAGCTGTCCAATTTTCTAAGCACCATTTATTGAAGAGACTGTCTTTTCTCTTGTGTAGTCTTGCCTCCTTTTTCATAGTTAGTTGACAGCAGGTTTGTGGGTTTATTTCTGGGCTTTCTATCCTGTCCCTTTCATCTCGGTTTCTGTTTTTATGCCAGTACAATACTGTTTTGATGACTGTAGCTTTGTAGTATAGTAAGAAGTCAGGGCCCCTGATTCTTACAACTCCATTTTCCTTACTCAAGATTGCATTGGCTATTCAGTGTCTTTTGGGTATCCAAACAAATTTTAAAAATGTTTTTCTTCTAGTTCAGTGAAAAATGCCATTGGCAATTTGATATGAATTGCATTGGATTTATAGATTATCTTGTGTAATATAGTCATTTTGAAAATATCCCAAAGCAAGAATAAGATATATCTTTAGTTTGTGTCATCTTCAATTTCTTTCATGAGCATCTTATGGTTTTTGGAGTACAGGTCTTTTCCCTCCTTAAGTAGTTTTATTCCTAGGTATTTTGTTATTTTTTATATGGTAAATGGAATTGTTTCCTTAATTTCTCTTTCTGATCTTTTGTTGTTGGTCTGTAGAAATGCAACAGAGTTCTGTATTAATTTTAAATCCTACCACCTTACTGAATTCACTGATGAGCTCTAATAGTTTTCTGGTAGCATCTTTAGAATTTTTTATGTATAGTACCATGTTATCTTCAAACAGTGACAGTTTTATTCTTCTTTTCTAATTTGGAGTCCCTTTATTTCTTTTTCTTCTCTGATTGACATGGCTAAGTTTCCAAAACTATGTTGAATAAGAGTGGTTAAAATGAACATCCTTGTCATTCCTTATCTTAGAGAAAATGCTTTAAGCTTTTCACCACTGCATATGATGTTAGCTATAGGTTTGTCATATATGTCCTTTATTATGTTGAGTATATTCCCTCTATGCCTACTGTCTGGAGAATTTTTAATATAAATATATATTGAATTTTGTTGTTTCTCCATCTATTGATATGATCATATGATTTTTATTCTTCAACTTGCTGATGTGGTGACCACACTGACTGATTTGGGAATACTGAAAAATCTTGCAACTCTAGAGTAAATCCCACTTGATCATGATGTATGATCCTTTCAATGTATTGTTGACTCTCTTAGAATTTTGTTGACAATTTTTTCCTGTATGGTCATCCATGATACTGTCCTGTATTTCTCTTTTTTGTGTTATCTTGGTCTGGTTTTGGTATCAGGGTGATGGTGGCCTCATAGAATGAGTTTGGCGGTGTTACTTTCTCTGAGATGTTTTGGAATAGTTTTAGAACTCTTCTCTAAGTGTATGATATAACATACCTGTGAAGTCAGCTCTTCCTAGACTGTTTTTGGAAGTTTTTAAATCAGTTTCAATTTCAGCTTATGATTGGTCTATTCATATTTTCTGTTTCTTCCTGCTTCAGTCTAGGGAAATTGAACGTCCCTAAGACTTTATCCATTTCTTCCATGTTGTTCGTTTTATTTGTATATAGGAGTTTGTGCCAGTCTCTTGTGATCCTATGAATTTCCTATTAATTTCTGTGCTGTCCATTGTAATGCCCCCTTTTCCTTTCTAATTTATTGATTTGAGCCCTCCCCCTCTTTTCCTTGATGAGTCTGGCTGAAGGTTTATCAATTTTGTTTATCTTTTCAAAGAACCAGCTTTTAGCTCCATTGATCTTTTCTGTCATTTTCTCTATCTCTACTTCATTTTCTTTTACACCCTTTGACACTGCAATTATATTATTGGGTGTATAACTCAACTCAATTCTCACGCATTTTGTAAAAGGATATGTACAAAAAAATGGTTTTCATGGCTTTATCTATGATGCTGCTGTGGGGAATTGAGACCTAAGACAATCTTTGAATCTACCATTCAGGGGCCAGAGAGGTAAAGCATGGTAGATAGCCTCCATGAGGCATTATACAGCAGCTGAGAACAAAACTTTAGATATATACATAGCATAGCAAATACTTATTAGAAACAAAAAGCTTGAAAAATGTTTAATAACAGAATTGTATATAACACTACTTAATATATATATTTTGAAAACAGAAAAACTATTTTCATTAAACATAATTGCCTATAGAATAGAGTTAGAATGGGTCATGTTATGATGATGAAGAGAATAAATCATTTGTAAAGACCAATAAGAAGAAGTTATCATAAACTGAATAATACAATTGACTCAGCGTCCTTAGCTGCAGTTTCCTCAAAAAGAAAAACAAAGAAACCTACTGTTTTATCCTTCCTATGTCACAAGAAAAATTGTAATACTTCCACATGATTGTTTTAACAGTTTTTGCTCTTCTCTTCTGATTACAGAACTATGATTGCTTCACTCCCCCAAGATATAGTTTCTAGTCTTTAATCTTCTGGAAATCTTTCCTCTGCTCACAAGATTTTTTAATATCTCACTTATGCTTTGGCATCCAAAACTGTATATTCAAAATGTGGTTTAATCAGTAGTAATCTTGTCTTGACATTTTACATCTATTAAAGTAATAGCTCTTAGTATTTTTCATGTTGTTTACTTAACCCTTCTATGTTTTTATTATGACATTTTATATTTTATATATTCTAGCTGCTTCAATGCAAGCTCCTTCAGCATTTGCTGCAAAGCTGGTCTGGAGGTGCAGAATTCTCCTAGCTTTCATTTTTGTGTTAAGGTTTTGCTTTCTCTGTCAAATCTGAATGATGACCTTGCTGGGTAGAGTATTCTTGGTTGCAGTTTCTTCCCTTTCATCAGTTTAAATGTACTGTGCCATTCCCTTCTGGCCTGCAATGTTTCTGCTGAGAAATCAGCTGATAACTTTATGGGTTTCCCTTGTGTATTATTTGTTGTTTTTCCCTTGTTGCTTTTAATATTTTTTTAATTAAATGAAACTTTTAAAATTAAAACAAAAAGGTTTTCGTTTTTAATTTTTGTCAGTTTGATTACTATATGTCTCAGTGTGTTCCTCCTTGGGATTATCCTGGCTGGGACTCTGCACTTCCTGGACTTGGGTGACTGTTTACTTTCCCATGTTAGGGAATACTGCAGCTACTATCTCTTCAAATATTTTCTCAGGCCCTTTCTCTTTCTTCTTTTTCTGGGACCCCTATCATGTGATTGTTTGTGCATTTAATATTTTCCCAGAGGTGTCTTAGACTGTTCTCATTTTTTTTTTATTTTGTTCTATAGCAGTGATTTTCACCAAGTTCCCTTCCAAGTCACTTATCCACTCTTCTGTCTCAATTATTCTACTATTGTTTCGTTCTAGTGTAGTTTTCACTTATTTTATTGTTCACCTTTGTTTGTTTGGTCTTTAGTTCTTCTAAGTCTTTGCTAAATATTTTTTGTGTCTTCTCAGTCTGTGCCTCCAATCTTTTTCTGAGATCTTGGATAATCTTTAATATCATTACTCTGAATTCTTTTTTGGCTAGGTCCACCTCAGTTATTCTTCTGGATAGATTGCCTATCTCCACTGCTCTTAGTCTGTTCTTAGTTGTTCTGTTCGTGGTTTATCAGTTTGCTTTATCAGGACATATTCCTCTGCTGTGTCATTTTGTCTAACTTTCTGTGATTGCAGTTTCACGTTGCAGCTGCAGGGTTGTAGTTCTTCTTGCTTCTGTTGTCTTCCACCCATAGCTGAGGCTTCCTGGTGGGAGAGACTTGTACTTGCCCACTGGTGGGTGGCATTCAGTCTTATCCCTCTGGTAGGCAGGATCATGTCTGGGTGTGTGTTCATTATTGGGCAGCTATTTATCCTGGAAGACTTTAAGCAGCCTCTCTGCTGATGGGTGGGGTTATGTCCCCACTCTGTTGTTTCTTTGACCTTAGGCACCTCAGTTCTGGAGGCTTCAGGCTGTTGGGTGGGGCCAGGTCATAGGGAAAAAGTGGCAGCCTCCTAGAGGGCCCATGCCAATCAGCACTTGACAGAGTCACTTCTACCAGTCTGCCTTTCCCCACAGTACATCACAGAGGCCCCCTGCCTCTGCAGGGGACCCTACAACACTTGCAACTAAGTCTGGCCCAGTCTCTTATCAGGTCACTGCTATATTCCCTAGGTCCTGGTGCATACAACACCCTCCGAGAGTGGAGTTTCTGTTTCCCCCAGTTCTGTGGAAGTCCTAGGCCAAATCCAAATGGTCTTCAAAACTAATAGGGCTATTCCTCTCGTTCCCAAACTCCAAGGCTGAGAAGCCCAATGTAGAGCTCAGAAGTTTCACTCCTGTGGGAAAACTTCTGTGGTATAACCATTTTCCAGTTTGTGGGTTGACCACCAGTGTGTTTGGGATTTGATTTTATTGTGATTGTGCCCCTCTTATCATCTCCTTGTGGCTTCTTCTTTACCTTTGGATGTGGGTTATCTTTTTTGGTAGGCTCCAGCATTTTTTGTCCGTGGTTTTCAACAGTTATTTGTGATTTGGGTGTTTCCATTAAAAGGGTGATCTCAAGACCTTCTCCTACCTATGCCATCTTGCCTCTCTTCTGCCATAAACTCTATTCAGAGTCAGATTTCATTGATATACACTTTTTCCTCTGAATGGGTCACACTTTCTTGTTTCTTTGTATGCCTTGTGATGTTTTTGTTGAACACTGGGCATTTGAATGTAATAATGTGGTAGCTCTGGAAATCAGATTCTTCCCCCTTCCCCAAGAGTTTGCTGTTGTTTTTGACCGCCGTTGACTGTCTCTGTCCTGAGAAGCAGCCTAAGGTGCAAAGTCAAGGGCTTATGTATTTTCTCAGAATTTTCTTAGGCATTTGCAATCACCTTCTAATTTTATCCATATATGCAGGTTTTTTTAATAGTCTGGTCTTGAATTCCTGTCTCTCAAAAGAGAAAAATCTGAAAATGAAGCTGTGAGGAAGAGTTCTTGCTCTTTAAGTATCTTGGAAGACACTTGAGCCAGGAGGGGTAGGAGCTTGCAATAATGGGAAGAGGTGCAACCACAATGGCTCCCCTCTAGCTCTATTTATCTGCACCTCTCTGATCAGAAGTAGCAATCACCAATCATATCAGAGATCCCTGATACTTGAAAGAAAGGGTACTTGTTGCCCACCCTGACTGTCACAAGTTCGGTGCAAGCCACTTCAGAAACACAGTTACAGCTGCCTTCCATGTAACTGTATTTTGGAAACTGGTAGCTGCCACCGTGCTCAATGTTGATTATTGACATAAAATTTACCATCCAAGTGTTCCCATAAAAGTCACTTGTGTTCAACAGACTCCAGAGCTCCACAATAATTTCATAAGATAATTTAGCTGATCCAGTTGTTGTCAAGTTGGGTGACAGATTTGTGGTGCTTCTGCCTTCACCATCTATCCTGAAGCCTCTTTTTTTTTTCTTCAATCTATCTAGGTGAAAATTTATTTAACATGTTCTTTAAAAAATCCTTTGTTTTCTTTCATTTTCTCTATAATCTTTCTAATTTATATTTCATTCATCTGTTCTAATCTTTATTATTTATTCCTTGTGCTAGATTTTGGTTTAATTTTTCCCTCCCTTCTGAAGGACAGCTTTTGACAGATATAGGATTGTTGATTGACAACTTTTTAGAGTTTTTCTTCAGCACACACTTTGAATATACCAACCCTGGGATATACTGATTATATACCAGGTTAACTATATACCAGGGTTGAATATATCAACCCTGACCTCTGGTTTCCAAAGTATCAAGGGAGTAATCTGCTTATAACCTATTAAAGATCATTTTTATGTGACAGGTCACTTCTCTCTTGCTGTTTTCAAGATTTTCTTTTACTTTCAACAGTTTTTGTGTCTCCACATGACTTTCTTTGAATTATTCTGATTAGGCATTCATTAAGGTTCTTGGGTGTTTATATGTTCAGGTGTTTCTTCAAATTTGGGAAGTTTTTAGGCATTATTTCTTTCCTTTTGCTCCTGTTTTTCTCTCTTCTGGAACTCCAATAATGCATGTTTGATCCTCTGGAAGACGTTTCACAGATTGGAACTTGAGCTTTTTTCACCTTCCTTCACTCTTTATTCTTTGTTCCCCAGACTTGACAATTTCAATTGTTTTATCTTCTAATTCACTGATTCTTCTACTCAAATCTGTGTTGATTGCCATCTAATGAGTTTTCTATTCAAGCTATTGTACTTTTCAGTTTCAGAATTTCTTTTTGGTATGTTCTTATATTTTCTCTTTATTCACATTTCCATTTTGTTCATACATCATTATTGACATTCTCCATGTCTTCCCTTAGTTATCTGAACATCTTAAAGACACTTTTTTTTTTCCAATTTTTTGTCTATTGTGTCTGCTATCTGCCCTTTCTCACCAGTTTCTGTTGATTTTTTTCCCTTGGAATAGAGATTTTTTTCCCCTGTTCCTTTGCACATCTTATATTTTTTTTCTAAAAATTTTATAATTGAGTCCAGCAATGGAATAAGTCTGGAAATCAGATTGTTCCAGTTCTAAAGGGATTTCCTTTTGCTTTTGCTTATTTTATTGATTTTTTATTGTTTTATGATCTCTTTCCCAGGGATCTGCCTGGGGTATAAACTTAAGGTCTTATCAGATCTTTCTGAGCCTGTGTTATTTCCTTAGGCATGTATGGTAACGTGCATATGTAGTTGCTTTTAAATGTCTTAGTCCTTTAATGTCTGACTCCCAAAATGAAGAAAAGAGATAAATAAAAATGGAGAGAAAATTGCCAGCTCTTTAAATCTCCTGGAAGTTGCTTGAGCTATAGAGCAAGGGGCTTGCAACAATGGGAGTGGTGGTGCAGCAATGACTGCCCAGCTCTTAGTCTGTACTTACATTATCAGAAGCAGCAATCAGCAAGCAGAAAGCAGATCCCTGATATTCAGAGCACAGAGTCCTTATTGTCCACCCTGGGTCAGCAAGCTGCATATAAACTGCTCCTGGTAGAAATGAACAACTGTCTGTCTCAGAGATATAAGTGGAGGATGGGTAGCCATTGCTGAAATTGATCAAAATTAACTGCAATTTCCCATTCAAACCTTCTCCTTGAAGCTGCAAGTCTGAATAGACTCCAGAGTTACAACATAGCTATATCAAGCAGATTCTGCCAGTATAACTGTCTAGGAAAGACAGTTTCCTGACACTTCATACTCTGTCATCTCCGCAGAATCCCACAGCTCTTTTATATATTGCTGAGTTCCACTTATTAATGTTTCTTTGAGGATTTTTACACCTGTTTTCATGAGAGCTATTAATCTGTTTTCCTTTCTTGAGTGGTGGTCTTTGTAACATGAGTTGGGGAATTTCTCCTTTTCTGTTTTCCAGTTGATAATGAGTAGAATTGCTTTTTCTTTAGATGTTTGGTATAATTCTCCACTGAAACATCTGATTCTTTCCTGGAAGTTTTTATTTTTAAAATGTTTGAATAATTTATTATTTGGCCATGCCATGCAACATGTTTAAGATCTTGGTACCCTGACCAGGGATTGTACCCATGCCCCTGCATTGGAAGCTCAGAGTCTTAACACTAGACCACCAGGAAAGTCCCTTCTTGGGCATTTTCAAATTAAAAATTCAATATATTTATAGAACTACAAAATTACATATTTCATATTAGGTAATTTTTTTAAGAACTAGTCTATTTGCTTTTGTCAAATTTGTAAAATTATTTATATTTCCTTATTATTCTTTTAGCTTCTACAAGATCTATAGTAATATACCATTTCATTTCTGATATCTGCTAATTTGTGTTGTTTGGCAATATTATTGGTCTTTTCAAAGAACCATCTTTTGTTTACTTTATTGCTTTTCTATTTTGAATTTCATTATTTCCCTACTTCTGCACCTCTGGGTTTACCTTGCTCTTCTTTTTATATGATCCTAAGGTGAGAGCTTACATAATTTTCTTCAGACTTTTCCTTAAAATTTTTTTTAAATTTATTTTTGGCTGCATTGGGTCTCTGTTGCAGCCACAGGTTTTCTCCAACTATGGCATGCAGGTTTAGTCGCCCTGTAGCATGTAGGATCTTAGTTCCTGACCAGTAATCAAACCTTCGCACCCTGCATTGGAAGGCAAATTCTTAACCACTGGAGCATAAGAGAAGTCCCAACTTTCCCTTTTTTCTAATGTAAGAATTTGGTGCTATAAATTTTTCACTCAACACTACTTTAGTTGTGTTACACTCAACTGGGTATGTTTTATTTTCATTTTCATTTAGTTCAATGTGTTGTTTTTAGTTTCTCTTGAGATTTCCTCTTTGATGCAAAGATTATTCAACAATTTATTGTTTAGTTTCCAACTATTCAGAGATTTTTGTATTATCTTTCTGGTATTGCCTTTTAGTTTGGTTCCTTTGTGGTGAGAACACACACAGTATGACTTCAAGTATTTTAAACATCTTGAAGTCTGTTTTATGGTCCCATGATGGTAAGTGATCTGTCTTGGTAAACTATCCACAGAAGAAATGGAAAATGTGTGTGTGCACACATGTGTGCTGCATCCTGTTGATTATGGTGCTGTTCAGTTATTATATATCCTTGTGGATTTCCATGTAGCTAAATTATCAAAAGGGAGGCACTAAGGTCTCCAACTATAATCATGGACTTGTCTATTTCTCATCTCAGCTCTATCCATTTTGCTTTAAGTGTTTTGCAGCTATGTTGTTTGGTACATATAAATTTATGATTGTCTTCTTGACAGCCTGGCCTTTTTATCCTTATGAGATGCCCCTCTCTGACCCTAGGAATTTTCTCTGCTCTAGAGTCTACTTTATCTGACATTAATATATCTGCTAATGCATTTTTCTAATTAATGTTTGTATTGCATATCTTTCGCCATCTTTTTCCTTTCAACCTGTGCATATGAGAGGGTAAAAGGCAGGAAGCCCAGATGTCTCCAAATGGAGGACACAGGCTGCAAGTGTCAGACATTTCTTACCTCTCTCTTAAGCAGCAGGAGGAAACAAAGTATAAGTGCTAGATTTTTTCCCCCTTCTCTATACAAACTTAAAAGGAGGTTTCTTTTAAAATTCTGTGTTGCCATAAAGACACCTGGTTCCACCTGAACTTAACTTTTCTCAAACCTTGAGCTAACCAATGCGTTTTTCTTGTGGAAATTTTTGTCTTAAGCTATTTTAATGAACTGTGTATTTACCCCAGACTCTGTCTTCAAGTCGATTCTGCTGAAGACTCAGAATAGTCATAAGATATTCCAACAGGTGTATGGGCCAAATCGGTCTTTAGATAATCTGCTGCAACTGACTCAGACAGTCTATTACAGCAGGGAATATGAGGGAAAGAAAGACAGGCAGAAAAAGACAAAGAAACAGGCAGAAGCCCTTGTAATGGCTGTTAGAACCGTTCTTAAACAGCCTAAGAAAACTGCCCAGAGGGATCCAGGTGAAAAGGGATGGGTTGCTATTACTGTGGAAAGGAGGGGCACCTCAAGTGGGATTGCCCTCAGGCAGCTAAACCGCCCCAGCTCCCTGTCCGCTCTGCAAGGGACCACCCTGGAGGAGAGACTGCCCCCAGGGGCGTAGCTCTCAGGGGTCAGACTCTCAAGACCATCAGGGCTGAAGGTGCCCGGGGGTCCCCACACAAGCTCCCGTCCTAATTACACCTGAGGAG